>JALIZH010026451.1:0-59080 GCA_030522465.1 Rhipicephalus appendiculatus
TTATTTTCACTTTTGTTGTATTCGGTTTTCGCCCACAAAGACCGTCAGCAAAGCTCAGCTCAAACCACGCCTTATTGTTCTAGAACCTTCGCGATTATTGTAGATCGTTTTGTTAAGATTGTGCGCGCAAGACGCGACCACTCGAGATTATTCCTGAGCTTGCGCGATGACCAGTGATAAGGCTAGAATGTTCGGCGCGTGATGCATAAAAGCCGGCGCGCTCCAACGATGTTCAGTTCATCGACGGCCGACGCTCTGTTCGCCGCTATCAGTACCAGCGTTTATTGCTGTAATCTCACCTTCAGTTTACCGGCCACAAGTTCGGCCCAAATACAGTGTTTCATCTTGGACTACTGCCTACTGCCTTCGTCAACGTCACGACCACGTGACAATGGTAATCGAGAAGATTTCAAGGCGCCGCCCCCCTATAAAAGTACTTTTTCAAAATAAAACTTCTTCGACAGTGGCTGTGAGGCACCACATAAAGGGTACTCAACCCCAACCGCAAAGCAGCCGCGAATGCTGGCTGACGGGAAAGAGTATGGAAAGATCGAAGGAAAGGGTGGTGAACGGCCGGATCGGACTCATTCGACAGACATTGAAAAAGATAGCGGAGGCCCCTGCTATAGCTGAGCCAGGACCATCTACGTGCCCACCAGCTCTGCTGTGAAGCAGTGTTGCGTGACTTAGTGAAAGGTGTGTTCATTTTTTTTCACGTGTATATTTACTTGTTTACCGATTGATTGAGTGACGCGTGACAGGCTTTTATGCACAATTATCGTGGGTCACATTGCGGTAATGTCTAGGGATGTCCTAACGTATGCACCCTGACGCATCCTTATTCTCTGGCGAATTTCATAAGCGTGGGGGCTCTATCATTAGTCCACGTACTGTTGTGAAGAGAGGACGACGACGACACACGAGCAAGCAAGCCAGCCTCAGTGTCAGTAGGAGCAGGGGACAAGAGCTCGCCCTTGCCCGGATTCAGGCTGCTTGACGCGCGCCGCTCTTCGACGCTCTACTCGTGAAGTCTCTCGACTTTCGCTGAAGTCTACACGTCAACAAACCACGTCACAGTACACATACTTTTTAGAGACTATCGAGTATCGACGAGAAAGGCAATCTGCTGTTTTTCCGACGGTCATTTTGACACAATGCTTGATTTCTGCTCATTGATTTTGAGCCTGCTACAACGCTTTCTATGTTTACGTCTGAAATTATTTTAATTTTGAGATTCGTTGTTGAAGAGCACGATGTCATCGGCAAATCGCGTGTACCTGAAGTATTCGTCGTTAGCCCTTGTTCTTATTTTCTCAATATTGTTCTCAAAATATTTCTTGTGATCATGCCTTAGAGAACACTAAGAGACTGTAAATCTTCGCATTACCCAATGCTCGATCAGGATTTCGCTGAGCTCCCTGGAAGATATGTAGAATGACTGCAAAAATATTTTAGAAGCTGCCTATGGACTGCACAGATGCTTAAGTACTCATTTTTGGTCTAATGCCTCCAGAAACCCTGTTATAGCTACATATCCAAATCCTTTGTAGCAGTCTATGCAAACGTCACACAAATGTCTTTAGACTCAGCGAATTTTCGAATCGTTGATTTTTTTTTTTATTGCCACGCGCATGCTTGGAGAATGGCGACAAAGCGAACGAATAAGCTATATAGAGAAGGTACAAAGAAAAAAGAAAAATACGTCTCTGGCTCACGGCATTAAAAAGATACGACCTGCAGCTCTTACGTCGATCTGTGCGTTACAACCTCTATCTTGACGTCCCGAAAATATGAAGGTGATCAATCACCCTCATTGCTCACTGTCGCTATGTACACAGTGGGAAGCCCAGCTAACTCTATTCATGGTTTTAAAACATGCCCATGCACTCCGTGACAGTGCTATCGAAGGCATGTTACTTACTGTTGCAAGGAGGAAGTCAGACTATTTTTCGTCTCCTGCTTAATTGATTATTAGCCAAAAAGTAATTTACAAACTTTTAGAGAAAAAAACGCGAGGCAGTGACTTTCGATGGTACTGTTGTAGATTGGTTTGCGGAACATCCGATAAAAATGTAACTTTAAATCTATTATGCATTAGCGTTTCTCTTCTTTTAACTTCAGATTTCCACATAAATGATCTCGTGAGATGCCCGTTTGCGGGCCGCAGAACGCCGTGGTTGTAGTGCTCCTTGGTGTTCAGCGTGCACACGACTACAACATTCGGCCTAGTCTGTTGTCACTTAAAAGGTGACAGGAAAGCGACAATGGCAGCAGGGGGGGGGGTGCGCGATGACGAACTTCTTGCCAGTAGCAGAGTAAGACATAATCGCTCTGTCTGCTCATGGCTGGCATGAACGGCTCCGAGGGAATTATATCGTTTGTACGCGGTACGCTATGCAGTACTGCAGTGACGGCGCGCATACAACCTAAATAAGTGCATCCAAATTTTTTGGGGTACTATATTAAAGTATTACAACCTCAACAAAGGAATAATAAATGTGTCTTTATTAGTACCCTATCAACAGGTCTTATGCCACTAATCTTGTACAGCTAAACGAGAACATACGCATGGGTGTTGTTTGTACTATCGGGAACATGCAATATTAGTCTGTCTGGCTAAATATTATATATACCTAATTATATGTCAGAACTAATTTTGTTACTCTATAACTAATGATGAATACTGTGTCAGCTATTTTCTATTTCTGAATAAAATATTGCTCTCATATTTTTTTCTTGGTCCAATGCACGGAAATTGAACAACAAAGTCCAACTGAATGATGATTTACCCGAAGTAAGTAACTTTGCACAAGGCTCTATATGTCCATTATTATTTGATACGAATACAATCTGCTTGCAGTAACTTGAACATATTGAGAAGACAAAATGGTCAATGTACCCGGGCTCCTTAAACACGCATTGCATGGGCAGAGGCTTGATATACGTTTAGACGCTTTGGATATGACAAGCAGATTTGGTTGCTCAATATTCCTGACAGAAACGCAAATTTTATTGCAGCTCACGTGCTGCGTAGCGTAACGATATCGTGGACAGTTTTTTCCCATACATATGCAAATGAGGATATTCTCTTATGTTTCCTTTCATTAATCAAAGCTTTATGAGAGTGCACATGCATAACCACTGCATAACATTCTATGAAAGCTTAAGTACCGTCCCCCGCCAGAAGATTGCAATAGAAAAAAGTCTTCGAAAAATATTCCACACGATTAGCCAAAAATGCGCGGGGAGGAAGGTGACACGACCCAGACCCGTTGTCAGGCTGTGACAGAAGGGCAAAGTAATAGTGCTTTGAGTGACGCGCACTAAAGAAACCCGTCTTTTTTAAATAACAACTTCTAAGGTTATTCAAGAAAACCCCCTGCTTAGCGGCATGCATGACCATACCAGGGTACAAGGGGTGACTGGGGTTGCCAAAGCTGGTGATCCAGTAAGAATGGAGGCGAGCGCACGTCTTCCGCCCGCTAACCGGGAGAGATGCATTGACATAAACATGCTGAAGTCATCATCATCATCATCATCAGCCTGTCTACGCCCACTGCAGGGCAAAGGCCTCTCCCATGTTTCGCCAATCAACCCGGTCCTGTGCTTTCTGCTGCCACGTTATACCTGCAAACTTCTTAATCTCATCTACCCACCTAATTTTCTGTCTCCCCTCACGCGTTTGCCATCTCTTGGAATCCAGTCAGTTACCCTTAATGACCAGCGGTTATCCTGTCGACGTGCTACGTGCCCGGCCCATATCCATTTCTTCTTCTTGATTTCAACTATGATATCCTTAACCCCCGTTTGTTCCCTGACCCACTCTGCTCTCTTCCTGTCTCTTAAGGTTACACCTATCATTTTCCTTTCCATCGCTCGCTGCGTCGTCCTCAGTTTAAGTTGAACCCTCTTGTAAGTCTCCAGGTTTCTGCTCCGTAGGTAAGTACCGGTAAGATGCAGCTGTTATATACCTTCCTCTTGAGGGATAGTGGTAGACTACCATTCATGATTTGATAATGCTTGCCGAATGAGCCCCATCCCATCCTTATTCTTCTAGTTATTTCACTCTCATGGTTCGGCTCCGCGGTTACTACCTGTCCTAAGTAGACGTACTCCTTTACAACTTCCAGTATCTCGCCACCTATCGCAAAGCGCTGTTCTCTGCCAAGATTGTTCCACATTACTTTAGTTTTATGCATATTAATTTTCAGACCTACTCTTCTACTTTCCGTATCCAGTTCAGTAATCATAAGCTGTAATTCGTCTCCCGCGTTACTCATCAATGCAATGTCATCAGCGAATCGCAGGTTACTGAGATACTCTCCATTAACTCTTATCCCTAACTCTTCCCAATCTAGGGCCCTGAAAACCTCCTGTAAACACGCGGTGAATAGCATTGGAGAGATCGTGTCTCCCTGTCGTACGCCCTTCTTTATTGGGATTCTATCGCTTTCTTTATGGAGGACTATCGTGGCTGTGGATCCGCTGTAGATTTCTTCCATTATGTTTATATAGGCTTCGTCGATGCCCTGATTCCGCAGTGCCTGCATGACTGCTGATGTCTCCACCGAATCAAATGCCTTCTCGTAATCTATGAAGGCTATGTATAGGGGTTGGTTGTATTCCGCGCATTTCTCTATCACCTGATTGATAGTATGAATATGGTCTGTCGTTGAGAAGCCTGTACGAAATCCTGCCTGGTCCTTTGGTTGATTGAACTCTAATGTCGTATTAATTCTGTTAGCAATTACTTTTGTAAATAGCTTGTAGACAACGGACAGTAAGCTGATGGGCCTGTAATTTTTCAGGTCCTTGACGTCCCCTTTCTTATGGATCAAGGTGATGTTGGCATTCTTCCAAGAATTTGGCATCCTCCCTGTCGAGAGACACGTCGTATACAGGGTGGCCAGTTTTTCTAACATAATCTCTCCGCCGTCTTTCAACAGGTCTGATGTTACCTGATCCTCACCAGCTGCTTTGCCTCTTTGCATTCCCTTTAGGGCTTTCTTTACTTCTCCGGTCAATACTGGTGGGATGTCAGATTCCTCTGGGCTATTATTGCTTCTTACGTTATCATCCTGACTGTCTCGGCTGCTGTACAGATCTCCGTAGAACTCTTCCGCTACCTCAACTATTCTATCCATATTGGTTGTGACTTTGCCTTCCTTGTCCCTTAATGCATACATCTGATTTTTGCCTATGCACAGTTTTGTCTTCGTAGCTTTGAGGCTTCTTCCGTTCGTTAGAGCATGCTCAATTCTCTCCATATTATACTTTCTTATGTCGGCTACTTTACGCCTATTGATTAACTTGGAAAGCTCCGCCAGCTCTATTTTGTCTGTTGCATTTGAGGCTTTCATGGTTTGACGTTTCTTAATGAGGTTTTTCGTCTCTTGGGATAGCTTACCAGTGTCCTGTCTAACGACTGTACCCCCGACTTCCACTGCACACTCCTTAATGATACTAGTCAGATTATCGTTCATTGCGTCAACGCTAAGGTCGATTTCCTCGGTTAAAGCCGCGTACCTATTCTGAAGTGAAACTCTGAATTCCTGTACTTTCCCTCTCAGAGCTAGTTCATTAATCGGCTTCTTGCGTATCAGTTTCTGCCGTTCTTTCCTCAAGTCTAGGTGAATTCTAGATCTTACCATTCTGTGGTCACTGCATCGGATCTTGTTAACTACTTCCACATCCTGTACAATGCCCAGGTGTGCACACATTATGAAGTCTATTTCATTTTTAGTTTCGCCATTAGGACTCCTCCACGTCCACTTACGAGTAGCCCGTTTTCTGTAGAAGGTATTCAAGATCCGTAAATTGTTGCGTTCTGCGAATTCTACTAGTAACTCCCCTCTGGCGTTTCTAGAGCCGATGCCATATTCCCCAACTGCATGATCTCCAGCCTGCTTCTTGCCTACCTTTGCATTAAAGTCGCCCATCAGTACAGTATACTGTGTCTTTACCTTACTCATTGCTGATTCTACGTCTTCGTAGAAGCGTTCAACCAGTTGATCATCATGGCTTGATGTAGGCGCGTAGGCCTGTACCACCTTCATCTTGTACCTCTTATTAAACTTAATTACGATACATACCACCCTCTCATTAATGCTATAGTATTCTTCTATATTACCAGCTATATTTTTATGAATAAGGAACCCCACCCCTAGTTCTTTTCTGTCAGCTAAGCCACGATAGCATAGTACGTGTCCGTTCTTCAGCACTGTAAAAGCCTCATGTGTCCTCCTAACCTCACTGAGCCCTATTATATCCCATTTAACACCCTCTAATTCCTCGAATAGTACAGCTAGACTCGCCTCACTAGATAAAGTGCTGATAGATATGCTGAAGTGGCGGTGGTCAATTGCAGCTTATCTGCTAACACGTACTACTGCATGGCTGAAGTTGGATAATGTTCACATCTGGTTCCACAACGTGACGCCAGCTTCGGTAAGAGTACAATCGGTGGATCGTGGTATGCTCAGCAAAAACCACAGAATAAATTCTGAGCTTCGAGAGTGGAAGAGTTTTAATTGTGGTAGAATACGTAACAGTCCCTCATGCGCATGCAAGTATTTAAACCAATGTCTTTCGCTATATATATGTGTAACAACTACCTAAAGTTATGTTCCAGCGCAGCCTAACAACATCATTAGCAGGACTCAAGCTGATCATGAAGGAAATAATGAAGCCTGCTCAAAATTCATATTTATAGCTCATTTCAACAAAAAAAGCAATCTTCAAGCCAGAGAGCGAATACATCGGGAGGTTTCCGATAATTTTGTCAAAATTTTATAGTGACCGGGAAGCGCTATCGCCATGCACAAGTCTCACAATTGCACAAATATGGTGTGGTAAGAGCCAAGTATACCTATTTACTTATCGAAATTTTGGTTAAAATCATGGTGTGGTTTTCTTTAAATATTTGTTGTAAAATATGTTTGTTCTTTTATATAGCGACGGCCACTCCTTTTCACAAATAACAGAATTCGCGAATATCACGGCAATGAAACAAAATTGCATAAATTACCTTATAGGGAGCTTCTAGGGCTCACGTAAGTCCACTCCCGAAGGGAAAGAAAAACAACGCATAATACAGTCCAGTGACGTAACTTCGCAGTTTACACAAAATGCAGTTACGCGAACACCTTATATGCTGTAATGGTATACGCCGTCCCACCACGTAAAACGTTTAAATTGGCAAATTACAGTGACATGGACACACGATAAGTTCGCACACGCAGTGATACAAAATTCGACGCGGCTTGGTCACATTATCTGCACGAAATCAGCCTCAAGGTGTTTTCAGTTATATGCAAGTAAACTAATCGTTTATAAAAACTTCTTGCTAATAATGACCGTTTTTTCGAGGCTTCTATTTGCATTGGATCTCGAGTTTTTCCGATACTAAACGGCTTACGGTCCAGTACCACTAAATCTAGTAGTAGTTGCCGTCTTTGGTCGTGATATCAGTGACACTGAAACAAAATAAGCTGCCCATCACCAGCACTTGGCCACGAGCGCTTTCTGCCCTTGCGAAATATTGTGCAAAATGTGTATTGTGCACGGGGTACATAGCCATAGGCGGTGCACCAGCATTTCGAAACCCCGCTTATATTTAACGCTAAAGGCAGTTGAACTTCTTGTGTATATCAAGTTAAAAGGGGGCTGCATATTCTGTATTTTCTTCGCACCATCTCGCTGTGCCACCAGAAGCTGAAATCGGCGGTAGTGTGCTGTAACACGCTTTGTTTATAGATAGTCCCGATGTATGATTTTTTTTAGGGGCGAAGCTCCTTATAGCGAGACCTGGTTGGTTGTCGACCGTCGATCCATCCTCTGTACCCCGTAGTGTTCTCTTATCGTACAATAGAGGGCGCTGTCCCATAGAGATGCATGCAAACTGCAGTTGGGTGAAGATATACTAGATGGCGCTGTACGCATTCTGTGTCGTCATCTCTATTTCTCGTCTCGTTTCCGAGAGGCCGCTGTCCCATAGACATGCGTACAATATGGCGGTTGGGTGAAGGTACGCTAGATGGCGTTGGCGGTGCAGCTGCTCTCCGATTGGCTGCTGCGCGGGCTGCGCGGGGTTGCGCCGGGCGGCGAGCGCCCGCTATCTCTCATTCTCCGGATCGTCGCCGTACGAGTGCGCTTGCCGGATCGTGCTACTTGGCGGACCATGGACGACGAGGAGCGCCGGGTGCAGAGGGCCGCTGCGGCTCGTTCTCGTCGGCAGGATCCCGAGGCGCGAGCTCGAGAGGCCGCCGCGACGCGAGCGCGGCGCCAGGTGGATCTCACACACACTGTCGCTTTGATTACTGCTGGGCGAAACCACTGAAGATTTCACGGTGTAACCATGATTGCTTCATGAGCTTCGCCCCAACTCTTCATCATTCACCCCGTGGATATGCTGTGATTTTTTTTTCTGTGTGCTTGCCCGGCTGCTTTATCCAATGCAACATTGCCAGTGATATTTTAGCGGCCAGTTGCCGTTATAGCTTAATTTGTTATTGCAGACTCTGGCTTAAAGTTGAACGAAGCATGACTGCTGGCAATGAATGATGGCTTGGTTTTCAGCATGCACATCGCAATCGTTTCCCGGCAGGCTTAAGAGGCAATAATGATTGATGTGGGAAGTTCGCGACTTTTCGAACGGATGAAAATAGCTTCGTAGTGAGAAAAAATCATCGGCAACATGACCGTAGAAAAATTAGACATCACACAGTGAAAACACAATCCAATGATGACGTAGTGGCTGAGGAAACGCAATCTGTTTCATTTGAGGCAGGCATTTACCGTGAACAGATATATTATTCGTGGGCATTTGATAACTTGCCGGTGGAGATAACGGGAATTTTATTATTTCCATGTGTACTTTAATGGCGTTTCACTCGATATATACTAGCAATGTGTGCTTTGCATACTTTTTCTCTAATTATTGTAGAAAGATTTTTTATCTGTGTTAATTTCTGTCTCCACAGTTCCTAAAACATAATCAACTTCTCAATCTGGTCGGCATGTCAAATGTTTCATCACCTGAAACATTTCATCATCCTGTCAGATGTATGCAATCTAAATACAACTGGAGTAGCACTCACATCACTGTGGCCAATCTGTATTATGAACAATACAATGAAGTAAGTACTAAAGTCTATGTGCCAATAACCACCTTGTGACTATTCTGTAGCTTAATTTGCGACAGTTGTCTATTACACTCAATGAGAATTATCATAGGGGATGTTGCTATGACCTAAAAAAAGACCGACTGTAAGCCTTCAGAAGAGCAAATAATTGTTTAATTGTTAATGTATGCGCCACATAAATTACATCTGCTTAAAGAGAAAAGGGCAATGAATAGAGAGTTGGTGGATGATCTACTTCAAGTAGGCCTTTTCTGCACCATTAGCCCATTGTGGAATAGCCTCCTGAATGTCGGGCCTCGAGGTAACACTCGTCTGCTCCTCACTAGAAATTCAGTGTTTCAGAAAGGGGCTGTCACGTGCCACGTGGAGGCTCCCTAGGGCACTTCCACGTGATGCATGTTAGGTGGGCTTCAGATGAGGCGTAGAATTTACAAGAAGGACAAGGCTAACTGGAGGGATGAATACGGTACGTGTAGAAGGCAAAATAAAGAAAAACTTCGAGTTTGCAGCTGTCGCCACAGAACTTCACAAATGCGCGAGAATTCGCGCAATTAAGTTGAAAACGCTGAATCGGTGGTTCTCAGCCATGGAGGTATTCGGGAACCCTTGTGGTGCCTCGCAGTGAGAGAAAGCATGGCCAAATTAATGTACCACGTGAATTCCATCTCAACAGCTTTTCAATAAATTTTGTTGTCTGCAATCACATTCAACCTCTTACTAGCTATGCTCTTCAAAAATAGAAGCCTAGAAAAAGTATTCTCGCTTGCATATGTCGCAAAAAAACTGCTACAAAAGCTTTACTGCCATCTCAAGAAAGAGGGAAAGATAAGTCAGCTCCACCGCGATGCAATAATCAGAAAGTACCGCTGTCACAGGACATACTGCACATTTAAAACATTTTTTTAGGGTGAATTTTGCGGAACCCCAAAAATGGAACCCATTTTTTTGCTTGTATTCCGTCTTTGCGCTGTTTTTGTTTAGGAAATGTCGTACCAACACGCCCAGGCATCCACTTTAGCCCCAAAAAATGGCTTCGCGGACCTTCATTTGAGAAACAACACGCTAAACATTCTAATCAGTGTGTGGAAATTTCGTGATAGGTATTAAGCTGATCCAGGGCTCTAAACTGCGTCTCCTGCTCAGCCAGCTCAACACATCGAATGCCAGAACGTGGACATGGCAGACATCGAGAGAAACGAGATGGCAAAGCCGCCTCAGTTCTCGCAAGGCCCGCATGCGTGAACGAACGTCGAGATAACCACTACAATTTAACCGAAGCGATGGGTCAAAAGTAGGAAAAGGGCTGACTTACAGGCCATGCCCGCTCCAAAATTATATGTGGCTGTTTGGAGTCGCTTACGGTAATAGATGATTTATAAATTGTAAGGGCCAGGGCTATGGCCGTCCCCTTCGAAGAAGAAGCAGTAATCGAGGCGGCCGCGCGGTCCTGGCCCTCATAGTTCACGACTCATGTTACATAATGATTTCTGCTCCTATAATTAGTGGCGTCAACAAAGAGCGCAATATTTCAACAGAATTGTTTTGTAGCGTTAGCTACACTGGCCTAGCCAAGCCCGTTTCGCGCGGCTCATCAAGAGCCGTGCTGCGCATGCGCGAGAATCAGTGATGTCACACAGCTGGCGCACCGGAGCCGGCACCTCCCACGCACTCCGCCGCCGCCGCGCGCGCGACTCACCGCTGCCGGTCTGCGCATTCCAGAGGAGTGACGTCGTAGCCGTCGTAGACGCAGTGGCGCCGGCGCGGGTGCGCAGCCTTCGCTGAGCAGTCGCCGTCTGACACTGCGCTGGAGCCGCGGCGCTTCTGAATGGCGCTTGCCAGTGTATAGTATATCCATGGAGAAGGAGGAGCGCAAATGCTGCTCAACAGCGCAGAAGAGCGGAGAAGCTTGCCTCATCGGATCCCGAAGTAGTCGCCTGGCAATTAGTGTCCCAAGCTGGGATTTGGGATTCAATGAAGCAGGATTTGAGCAGGATTTGGGATTCACCACCATTCATCTTGTCTATCAGAGACAGATAATTCCAAATACTGCGTTGGGGCCATGCAGAAGGCAGCGTGTTACTTCACTGATCACCGAGCTGTCTTTGTGGCAATAGAGAAGCAACGACGTTAAGCAAAAAAAAAAAAAAAATCACAGCATATCCGCGGAGTGAATGATGATGAGTGGGCGAAGCTCCGGAGGTACATCATCAAAGACGTGATGGTGGTTGGTTGCATGTGCTCAAACGATATGCATGTGAGACCATATCGCGATGCCATGTGTTGCATGGCATCGCGATCGTCATCGTCATCAGCGTCATCGTTATGACGCATAGTGGGTACATTCCATGTGGTGTGCCGTGATGGCAGCGTCATCGTCATCACACAGGGAGATACTGCTGGTTACGCAGGTGGCTACTACGTACTACAAACTACAAGGGAGGCACGCCGCGATGCCATGTGTTGTATGGCATCGCGATCGTCATCGTCATCACGGCACACCACATTCCATGGTGTGCCGTGATGGAAGCGTCATCGTCATCACGCAGGTGGCTACTACTACAAACATGGGACGCACGACAAACGGCATAAGGAGCTTCGCCCCTAAAAATTAATATACATGTGCCACATAATACGTATACCGTGTGTGTCTCATTGGAGCAGCAGTAAGCATGATAATCAAGCTAATCCTAGACAATCAAGACAATCAGGAATCCTAAGAATAATCAGCTTAAGCTTTGCTAACGCTACGTATATCCTGGCATAGCCGAGCTAACCCACTGCAACATTTTTTGAGACCATTCGCGCGCTGTATCCTGTACTGTTTGGGGTGCAGAGATTCATGTTTTAGGGGGCGAAGCTCCTTAGGGTGTGGGTCTGTCCCTCCTCTGTAGTCGTAGTAGTAGTAGTAGTAGTAGGTAGGTAGGTAGGTAGGTAGGTAGGTAGGTAGGTTGGTAGGTAGCCACGTGTAGTGGAATGTACCCACTCCACGTCATAAAGATGACGATGACGCAGTATAGTGGAATATACCCACTACACGTGATAACGATGAAGTATAAGCGTGTTCCAGTATAGTGGAACGTACCCACTACACGTTATAAAGATGACGATGACGCAGTGTAGTGGAATGTACCAACTACACGTGATAACGATGAAGTATAAGCGCGTTCCAGTATAGTGGAATGTACCCACTACACGTGATAACGATGACGCTGATGACCATGAAGTATAAGCGCGTTCCAGACCACACATTCTCTTTCTGCCATGGATGAAAACGATCGAGCTTCGCCCTCTCATCATCATTTCACTTCGTGGATATGGCGTCATTTTTTGGGGGGAAGGGGGGGAATGTAGCAGAGGTTCTAGTGCATGTGGTGTGGGCAGGTGTGCTTAGCCTCACTGATGGGTGACGGATGACAGAAAGAGTGTAGAATGTGGCGGCCGGTCACTGTCTCCTATACTGAGATATAAGATGGGCTTCTTTGAGTTTAGAAGGGGTGTAGAAGTAGCCTGTACGCATAAATGGAGATCCTTTCGGGTACCACCAGAGCATATTCATTTGTTTTGCGTAAACGTGTGTATATCGGATTGGATTAGTATTTATAAAATGTGCTTTGGGGTCGTCAATTTAATGTTAGATGTAATGAAGGCTTGGACGAAGCAAGCAGTCTGACCACCTTTAATCCGCAATGTTTGTTATAGACCCGTCCTTGAAGTCGCAGGGTCTATGACAACTGTGGCGTGAAGTGTATTTAATGTGTAAGTGTTGTCCGGAGGTTTGGCATATGTAAACGAAGCACCAACGGGCTGTCCACTCTATTGATAGGAATGTTGCTTATGATCACCTGTATATTCATTATACGTTGGTGCCCCCCCCCCCCTGTGCAATAGCAAAAGTGGCTGATATTTCTCTGGTGAGCATGATAAATTCGTAGTGCGTGGAAGTACCCCGACCATGCAGACTGCAGCCTGCAGTGTATTGAAACTGTAGATCCGAACCGCGCTGTTGTTCACAGGCATGTCTTCACACAGAGGGAAAATTTGAGATTGGGGACAAATTTCAATGTTCGCGTCAGCGGCTTCATAGAGCGATTGAAATGAAAAAATCACGCCATATCCACGAAGTGAATGATGAAGAGTGGGCGAAGCTCGATCGTTTTTCATCCATGGCAGAAAGAGATTGTGTGGTCTGGAACGCGCTTATATTTCATGGTCATCAGCGTCATCGTCATCGTTATCACGTGTAGTGGGTACAATCCACTATACTGGAAGGCGCTTATACTTCCTCGTTATCACGTGTAGTGGGTACATTCCACTATACTGGGTCATCGTCATCTTTATCACGTGGAGTGGGTACATTCCACTACACGTGGCTACCTACGTACCTACCTACCTACTACTACTATACTACGACTACAGAGGAGGGACAGACCCACACCCTAAGGAGCTTCGCCCCTAAAAAAAGACATAGTTGTCCCCTGCGTCATACGAATTGGTATCACATGAAAGTGAAACGTGTCCTTACAGTAGTTCAATGTTTTCTGTACATTGATGTAAGAGAGATTGCACCATGTCTATCGGTGTTTGACAGTTATAGCACTGTTTAACGTGGATTCATCCGCGTTGACGCTTGATGGTACATATCTATCTCGACGACTATTGTCCATTATCAATGATTAAACAAACCCTTGTGGTCATGGATGCTTGTGGTAGCTGTACGGTGAGAGCGAAATCAGAGAAAGTGTTGTGGCAGCAAAGAGAGCGTCACTGATTAGACGCCGGACTTGGGCTAAGGTCGCCTACTCGCGGCATGTTAGAGTTATTGAACACCACTGCCCGACCGGAGGGAAACGCAACGCGAGTCTTTTCTTCCCCGTTGGCTGGCTGCAATTTTTCGCGGGGCGAGCGTCAAGTGGAGAACGCGGATTTATGGCAACACTCTAGTACACTCTAGCTTCGCGAAGCAGTCGCGCTACACTCTAGTCACGCGTCGCATAGCTATTTTCGGTATTAATGAATGCTATGAGCGAGGCCGACGCTGGCGGTAAGGTCGCCACCTGGCAGTGTGTTAATGCGTCCACAAAATTGCATTTCTCCTATTGGAAACGCGCCGAATGGGACGGACGCGTAGAAACGACGTTCTGAAAAAAAATCCACGCATATCCGCGATGTGAATGATGATGAGTGGGCGAAGCACAATGATTGTTCGGTAACCGTCAAGCTCCCGTGACATTTTGCCCAATCGCGCATGGAAATGAGTTACATCGCGTGTGTTTAGTATATACAGTGTGTTTTATTGATCATAACTCGTATTTCGTATTGAGTCCTAGATTACGTTTTCCTTTCATTATCACCGCTTTGTGCTCCGTGAAATGTAGAGCCACTGGTTCTTCCAGCGGATCTAACCTTAACTTGGTAATGACAAGGTTTATGCACGTCCTCTTGGTGGTTGTTCGTTGTTTACAGTCATACGAAATGCATCGTAGAGCATATCGAGACGTCATATACTGCACAAGCCAGTCATTGTCCGTGATGTCAACGTTAAAGTTGCCGACTAGTATGAAGGGGTTGTTCTTGTACTTTGTTTTTTATCGCCCATTGCTAGATCGATGTACGTTTCTACGTTGCTTCGTGAGAGATTCGGGGCCAGGTACACTGTCATGATGACGGTTCCGTTGGATAATTTTATTGTAGCGTGTTCTCTGTTGTGCGATTGACTCGTTACTGGCAGGTCGAGATCCACCGTGGTCTCTGGTAATTTCACTTACGTCCCAACACCACCCGCCGGACGCTCTGTTTCTTCTTTTCGCACCTGGGCTATGAGCTGGCACGCCTCACGCCGACAAGGCTCGGTCTTAAGGTGCTTCGCCCCTAAAAAACTGATTGCGGATTTCGCGGTCATGATGCATTACTTCAATTGAGCAAGAACACTGTGAGAGGACAGTGGTTGATATAAAAGGCGCGTTTGTAATGCAGGGACGTAGCCAGGGGGCGGCACACCGGGCCCATGTGCTCCGGCGTGTGCCACCGGACACGGGCCGGTTGTGCAATTTTTTCGCCATGGCATGCAGAGCGAAAAATGACCAATTCAAGGAGTTGCCTCTCCCCCCCCTCACCCCCCCCCCCCCCCCGAAAAAAAATGTCTGGCTACGCTCCTGTTGCATGCCTACAAGATATGTGGCCGTGGCGCAGTGGATAGCGTGCCCGGCATCGCCTGTCGCGGACCAAGAGGTCGGAGGTTTGACTCCCGTTTGCGGAGCTTTTCTTTGTTTTCTCATCATGTGTATTTTTTATGTGTTTTCCATGACTGAAATACGTCACTGAAGTCTTGGTGGACCCCGGCATAAATCACTTTCTTGTAAAAAAATTACTGCAGATCCACGAAGTGAATGCTGATGATGGAGCGAAGCTCCTTCAAAGCCAGTCTACATCATTTTATCGTACGAAGTGTAGCGCCATTGATCGATGCGCTAGCGCTGCACAGTCTAAGTACGAGTGGCTTGCGAGCAATGCAGCGCGCTGTGCACGGCTTGTATGCGCGGTCTAGGTACGAGTGGTGCGCCGCGGCGCAACACTTGTGCGCGGTCGGTGTACGCGCTGTGTACGCTTTGCGAACGGTTCTGCGCATGACGTCGTGCGCTTGCTCGGGGATGTTGGGTTTTGGGAGCGGCGCCGCAGCTGTGCACGGTCTATTTTAAACCTTTATGTGGTTCTGCCCGACGGGGAGCTACGACAACGACGGCGACAACGGACATCGTGAGAGCCTAAGGAGCTTCGCTCCTATAAAAGAGAGCACTGATCCTTGGGGTGTGCCGTAGCTCTCCAATGCGCACACCAGGGCTTGCTAATAAGGTCGTTGTCAGTCATATGTACACCTGCTTGCGTAGGCGCTAGTTGGGACATACTCGGTGATAAAGGTAGCGCTTCTGAGTTCAAGACAGAAAACAGAGACGGCACAGCACAGCCGAAGCGCATCTAACAACCAATTTCATTAAATTGAAGTACCAAGAAAGGGGATAGGAAAAGAGACAGTAGCGGGCACTTTGGGCAAACTGCGCATGAACCAACATGAATGCCAGCTATTAAGAAAACACTTGCACTTATCTCCTGGAAATCCCCGCCTACATAATTCCACATCAGCGGCCGAGGTGCGGCGATCGAAGCTATCTTTGTCCGGCTAGAAATACCATTTGCCTGTCTGTAAGTGTAATGGAGGAAGAATGCATGCATACGCCATACTTCCCAGATAGCATACTGTATTGCCACGGGCGTTCCTTATTTTCACATTTGCTGTATTTGGTTTTCGCCCACATAGAGTGTCAGCAATGATTAGCGCAAACCGCGCCTCATATTTCGACGGGGCGGTGATCTGCCGCTTGAATCATCTTGTCTACATGGTTTAAGATTCTCATCCAATAAAAAAAAAACCTTATACATTCACAGCCCCACTTTCTGACCTTTATCGCAGATTAACGTTAGTTTACCTGCTTTTCTTTGTTATCCGCCTACTTTTCCACCACCAATTCCCCAGTCATCCTTATTTCTAGCGCCGACCCCTTTACCATTCCAATGTCCCTAAAACCCAACGGTTCATGTAGGCCTGACACGAACCCGGGTTATGTCCTCACATTCAATTAAACACGCTCCGTCGTTTCCTTCGTTTCCCCGCGCATGTGCATTTCTGTTTTCTGAATCTCGCTTTATAAGTATGCGTACTAAGCCAAGCCGACCTCGGTTCAAGCGGCAAAGTACATCCCTTTGAATTATCGTAAAGTGTATGCTTGCTTATTTCGTCTTTACCCTTTCTGTAGTTACCCCGAGTCGGCTTTGTTTTCATCACTGCTATACAATATATATTTCCATCTCTTTGGTGTTTCGCTTAATTCTCTTTGGCATAATTTTGCTTACACGACCGCCCATATACTTGCTCATTAGTCTCCTAGATGTTTTTATCAACTGTGAGTCAACACTCTCCCCATACAAATACCGGAGCGCTTTCTATTCCCATTTTTATGTCTTTCATGCTCGTTATTGTCTCTTCGAAATTTTTTCAAACGAATTTTCAAAGTAGCTACCGACTTCAGTGCCACCACAAGTCTGCATGTGGTACAGGGACATATGGTATGTGCGTTTTTATTGTTACACTACTAGTTTTAGGCGTAGGGTAAAATGTAGTGTAGTAAAGCAATTGCGTAGGGTAAAGTAGGGTAATTTTGACCGTGGCGCAGGGTATCTTCTAAGAATTGGTTGGCAACACTGCAGCAGTGTCATCTTGAGAAGCGGAGTTCATTGGATTTTTGTTAGTTCGCATGGTGGTGTTTCCATAGCAGTTTCTTGTTTCTTAAGATACCCGCTACATTATTAAATGTATTTGGAACACACATACATATATACTTGTTTTGCGAGAAGCATCGCTATAGAGATACCAAATACCTAAAGAGTATCTGAGACAGCACCTACGGTCCATGTATCTACGATACTGCCCAACCTTGGGGGGGGGGGGGGCGGGGGGGTGAGAGAGTAAACCACAGTACAAGCTTATCCAGTATAGCATAGCAAGGGGTGGGAGAGAGAAATAAGGGTGATTTCCAGATTTATATCTTTGATGACATGTAATGCATTGCATATAGGCAATACAAATACAGAATGGGGTCTCCAAGTCGGGAGACAGTGAGTGAGACTTCCTAAAGAATGAGGGGAATTGATCTTAGGGTTGGGAGGGGAACGAGGAGAGAGAAAATGTGCAAATAGGTAAAGAAAAAAAATGAAAGAAGGGATGAAGGTGTAGAAAAAGATAAAGAAAGAAATATGAAAGAAAATGGCAAGACGAAGAATAGTGGAAAAAGAACTCAATCTGTTTTCACCAGGTGAGGTCATTTGCTTGGCAGCTTCGCTGTTTACTTCGATTGCGCAGGCGTGGAACTGGCTGTAGTTACGATTATCATGTAGATTGCTGTAACTACCTGGCAGGTTGTTTTCAAGGAGGGTATAATGTGACGATGTTTTGTGAGGTGTTCTGGTGGTCCTCCGCAAAACCTCATTAAACTTTATTTAGAAATAGTAAAACATGATTAAGTTTACGCGTTCGGCAACCAACCTCATGATACTTGCATTTCCGCCCCATCTGTCTATCTTCATGATTGTGAAATCAGCCTACTTGAAAAAACCGTGACAACTTCTGCAGCTTAGAGGGTGCGCACGCAGCAAAAATGCTTGTATTTATTCGCTTCCTTTTAATAAAGACGACAGTTGCTAGTTCAGCGCTTGTCCTTTGTCCTCCTTCATCTTGTGTACCGTCTTTTTGCGCTGCTTTTTAAACTATGAAGTTCAACCAAGTCACCCAGTTTTGTTCGCTGTTAAAACATGATGTTCGGCAACCAACCTAGTGTATTTTGACAGAAAAAGAAAGTGTAAGAACAGAGAGCCTCGTGCTCTTTGTTATGCGGTGTCGGATTTGTCGTCGTTTGCTCGAGGGCTCTCGTCGAATTCAGGGCCGAAGCTTTGGTTCGATGGCGGGATGCGATCCTAAGCTCCACCGTGATCATGATACAGCACACACAGAACGTAATTGTTCGAACGATTACTCATAAGCCATGGATGTTTTCCCTGAAGCCAATCAAAATGTACTACAATACATAAAACGATAGAGTGATCGCCACTGAAGAGAAAGTACTTTTCATGTGAAAAATGAATGCTCCTGTATCGTTGTTGTACATCGATACCCATAGATCCCGTTCCATGAAAATATTAAGCACACTGCCTAGTGAAGTTTATTTCACTCCGTTATCGATGTAAAAGTTCACGACTGCGGCCGAAACGTCGAATGAAGTTTTCTTATTTTCGTACTGCTCATTTGGGTCCTCTTCTCATTTTTCTATATACTGTGCCCGCTTAGGAGAAGAGAACGTCAACGGGTTAGACTTAAAGCTTTGACTTAGTTCAGTCCCGTGTATGGCTTTTCGCTGCTCGCCTCTAAGATATGAGTGCTTCGTTACCTATAACGCCTCTTGACATTGGTAGAGCTACTGGGTTTTCGCATACCTGGAACTCAAAAAACCGCACGTTCCCTCCCGTGCCAATTGTGCCTGCAGACACTAGGCGAAGCAGCCGTCCTCAGGCCTCGCTTGCAGTCTTCTGTCCAGATATGCCATGCGAACGCCATCCTACAGTCTTCAGCGAAGCTGAATATTAAGACGTGGACATTTGGCTGCCTTTGTATGCCAAGGCCAGTGTGTTTACGCGTTCGTTTACGCCTTACCTGAACTTACGGTGGTTACTTTAGGTACGTCAACGTCTACCTCTGTGGAGTCGCCAGTATTTGGTTCCCCAATCATGAATCACAGTTTTCCTGTCTAGTTAGCGTACAAAACTAGACTCCAGGAAGTATTCAGTCGCCCTCCCGTCCGCAAGCTTCGGGCTGAGCAACAGCTGCGCCCCTGTGCACCACAAAATAGTGAAATCTTCCCCAACTACATTGAAGATGTGGTTAAACTTTGCCGCCGTAATAACACCTGCGTGACTAGTGACGAGAATATACGGAATACATACCATAAAAGCCGTAGTGCACGAAACCTTCCAAATGCTCTTGGTGAAAAACCCGCGCATGGTTCACGAAGTCATTAGACTTTTCCAGAGTTGCGAAGAACTCAGCAAGCAACCGCTTTCTACACGGCGACCTCTAACACCAGATGACGTGCTTTCAACCCTAACCAACAGTTGCTGTGCTGCTGTACACACATTGTTTTTCGGCCAAATCACGCGATTTTTGGGAACGAGTCGTTCGCCAAACAGCTCTCCTGTCAGCCGCCAAAGCGTCCCAGTCGCTCTTGATTCCCGATATTCGTCAGTTCATACGCCAACAAATTGCAGGCATCGTACAATTTGCTCATCAACCGACTCCAGTGAGATTTTATCAGCTACGCGCATTGCACAGCCCTCTGCATACTCCAGTGAAGCGTATTGCAGTGCTCTCTGCGGTTTTGCAATACCTTCCAACGACTATTCTCTCATTAGATTTGCCATCTGGTGCGAACTATCCGCCGAGAAGAAGCTACTGTCCACCACCGCAGCTGTTTTTCCCTGCTCGGCAATATTTACCATTGGCTGAACGTGCACCAAGTGGTGCACAAGCCGATGGGTCTTGAAATAAAGGCTCCACCCTGTCAGGAAAGTCACTCAGGTCTCTAAGAATAGAAGTTTTCCTATTTCCCTCAATTTGGGGCTCTTCTTTTGAACCCTTCTTGTGACCGGTTGTGTTTAGTCGCGCACCTAACACTACCGGCCCATCTGTTTCTCGTGCAGATGTGCTGGCCGCATAGAACAATTTTTCTGCCGGTCCTTCACCTGTGCGCGGCCACAAAACAGTGGTGCGTACTACCCCATCGGTTCTGCTACTACCGGTTGGTACTTCGACGCCTGGCCTTCCGCTCCCCGAGCCTTCAGTACCTTTTGCCCTCCATTCATTCGTCCATGTTCTTCAACTACCCTCATCCGACGGTCTTAAGCTATCGAAACAGAAAAATGACAAACACTCTTCCTTAGGCAACAACAACGACCCCAACGAAATATTCAAGTCCTCATTTATTCCCTGGGAAGGTAACTGTGGGTTATGCAAATATATTTTCATTTGCCCGCTTTTTTTTTAATACCGGGGCCGCGGTATCAGTGATTTCTGGGTAGGTTACCCTTGAGCTCCGAAAAGTGGCGACACCGTTTTCCGCAATTTCGTTACCTAGAGAAAGCGCAGAGTCGCGTAATCCCTTCGGAATGTGCATCGTCCACATTTTGATAGGTAGCCCTTACCGCATTGAGTTTGTCGTTCTGCCTTCATGCCATGATTTCCCGTCAAGATAGGATCTCCCCTCATCTAGTCTTGCATTATATGGGATGCAGTTTCCTTACAGCGCATCGGCCTCTGCTTAATGGCGGGTCATAAGAAAGATGACGCAAGTTGATTTTGTATCGACTACTCCCAACTCGCCACCATAATTCATAAGGATGTTTATCCTCTCTCCCGTATTGAAGACGTGATAGACAGCCTCGAAGGCGCCGAGTTCTTCTCTGCCACCGACTTGCGATTCAGTTTTTGGCAGGTCCCGATGGCTGAGGCAGACTGCCCCAAGACAGCCTTCGTCACCAATGACGGTTTAAATGAGTTCACCATAATGCTCTTAAGTCTGAGCAATACGCTGATAACATTTGAAAGCGCAATTATTAACATGCTGTGCGAATTCAAACGGCTGGTACGGCTTGGCTAGCAAGACAATATTGTCATATTTTCTCCGGACTGTCATTCCCACATACCTCGACATGAACGCATGCTCACAATATAATATCGCTAACGTCAACTTGAAGTGTCGCTTTGCCACTCGGCAGCTAGTCATTCTCGGCTACATCGTTTCGAAAGATAGGGTACTCTCTCATCCGTTGCAACTAGAGGTTATCGCTGAAGTCCCAAGATTAAATATCTTGAAATAACTTGCAAGGCTGATGTACTTACGCTCATGATCTAACCGTTTAATCCTCAACTTCGCCACCAGAATAGACCCTTTCAAACAGCTTCTTCGTTCTGTCAACGAGCTTTAGACCTTCTTACCAGATTGCGATGCCGTGTTTACAACACTCCATCGTCTCCTGACCTCCCTTGCGATTCTGGGGCCTTTTGACTCAAACGCGCCGACAAAAATGCATATGGACGCCAGTGCTGTCGGCCTAAGTGCCATTCTCGCTCAACGAAAAACTGGCTTTGTTTAGCGTGCGCCGCTGCCTTCACCAGTCGCGCACTTACGAAACCTGAAACTAACTATTCTTTCCCAGAAAAGGCGCGCTTGACTATATTTTGCGTCATAACTGAATTTGTGCCTAACGCGATTGCGCACCCATATGACATGATGACTAAGTATCGTTCCATGTGCTGGCTACAAGTGCTTGTGGGATTTATCGCGCAGCTTGCGCATTTCTGTTATGCACTGAGATGTGCTTATTGACACTCGCGTGTGAGTAATAGAGGTTACTTAGATCGATCGCAGCTCGGGTTCGCCATCTAAGTGACTTGGCAAGCGCGGTACCGTCAAGCAGGGAAACACTATCAGTGGCTCGCGGAACTCCGAGGAGAGGCCTGCGGAACCTCTAGGTTCCGCGGAACCCACATACCATGCTCTAGCGTATCGGGACACCATGCTCTAGCGTATCGTTGTCCGACTGGGCTTGCAAAAAGTGTTCCATGACCCTTTTAAGGCACATTAAGCTTTCGCCTTGAAATATAACTTTTGACTTCAACCACGAGCGTCAATTTCTGACCAGTTGAAGTTTTTTTTATATTCATTGATGTTGTTACTTATGTGCACTAAATATATTCTAATATTTTTTTTTTAGATTTAGATGATATACACAATATACCTTCCCATTCGATCTATAATATTTATTTCCAACTTTAAGCCGTCTTTCTATCCATTTTATACGTTTTATCAAGGGTTTCTTTTTTTATAGAAACCGCGCCGCCACTTGACAGGGTCGCCTTGCGCCATGGCAAACAATGCCAATCGGTGCTCGTGCTACTAACATAATAACACGAACAAGATTTTCGTAAAAAAATGTTCAGTGTTTCCGAAAAATTTCCATATATCCTACACTACAGATTCCAATAGGAAGATGCGAAATAGGGAGTGTATTGCAAAACTGCGTAGCATAATATTCGATTCTCGTAGTCATCAATGAAACTCGCACGTTCGTTGTCTACGTACGTATAGAACAGGTTCAATGCATTACCAGTTCGCTCTTTTACTTTAGTGAACCTAAATATGCTACGTATCTAAAGATCTTGCATGGAATATCTTTATAAATGGCTAGTAGACACCTCTCAATTATAGAGAACGTTCTGTATAATTCGTAGTTGTGTTATCGCGTATATTTTCATAAATCACGAAAATATGAGGCAAAAATATACGATTGCAGATGTGCCCGACGCAAAACTTGCGGCTGCCCATGAGCACGTTACTTATTGAGAGTTAAAGCGCGGAGAAATGGCTAGCGAGGTGCATTTCTGGTATTTCTTATCTGTGTGAGCAAGGCTTCACTTTCCTGAACTTTATTCCTGAAAGATGCTTATGCTTGACATAACAATTTCCTTCTTTGTTGAGCATGTATGATGCCATAGAAAAAAATTGGCATATCCCGCCCATCGTGGGAATAATAATCAATCAATCAATCAATCAATCAATCAAACGTTTATTTAATGTGCCCAGGAACAACCGTGAGGTCTTTGTACTGGCGCACAGAAAAAAAAAAAACAAAGGCAAGCATTCATAATAAAATATCAGGGATAAAAAACGTTATAAAATTGCACATATACAACTATGCGATAATAATAATAATAATAATAATAATAATAATAATAATAATAATATAATAATAATAATAATAATAATAATAATAATAATAATTGTTGGGGTTTAATGTCCCAAACCGCGATACGATTATGAGGGACACCGTAGTGGATGGCTCCCGAAAGTTCGACCACCAGGGGTGCTTTAACCCATATATGCCTAGTGTCCTACATATAGGACGCTTCTTTGATGCACTCTAACATCGGTAGTTCTTTAGCTGATGACTAGCGCCACTTACAGCACACCAAACAGGTCTTATTCTCAACGTGTGCAAGCCTACACATTACTTGCTTTTCATCCCGCCACGTGCCGACTGCTTTCTCCGGGCAAACGCGTGCTTCGTATGAAAGACGTCTTGTAGACGCGCACCGACCACACTGTTGTCCCTCGGAGTAAACAGACAAGGTGCGCTCACTGACATGAGAAGACAACTCCTCGCTGTGAGAAGTGCAATGTCGGTATGCACGTGAAATGTTTCAAGGCTTACCACACCCGCACATAGCACCAATAATGCCCAGTGTCCAGTGTGTAGGACCGCTTGAAAAACAGTGTCACGTTGACCTGGCAGTAAATAAAAAACTTGTGCTTTCTTTTGAGGGTACAAGTGCACTTTTTTGTGAAAAAAATATTTGTTTTGTCATTTTTTCTGAGTTTGGGCATATATGGGTTAACGTGCACCTCAATCTAAGTACGCGGGTCTCAAGCATTTTTGCCTCCACCTTGTGGAAATCGGTTTCATGCGAAGCAGTCAGCGAGTAGCTAGCTGTCCAAGCTTCACTTTTTGACTTTGAGCCAAGCGTTACGAGGTGGGGTGCATCCTGCTGTTCTCAAAGCCCATTCACGCCATACAAATGGCGTGAAGAAACTGTAATGCACGAAATTTCTGAGATTAGGCTACTGACAGATATGTGGCCAATAACAAGTACTGCATTATTTGTTGTTTCTTTCATGTTCTAGAAAAACGACGAACACTGGACGAACAAGTAAGTATAGCCTTGTCACTGTAAAAAATCATACTGCGTTCACTTGAATAGATATTGTGTGAGGCGTGAGAATATGGGCGTTTGTATCGTGAGGTACTATCCTTAAGGCGGAATACTTACCGTTTACAGGACACTCTCGATTGAATGAACGTCGGTTTAACGATTATTTCAGAATAACGAACTTTTGGAAAATGCCCGGCGGTTTTTCTATGCATTTTATGCATAGCGAAACTTCTGAAGAGCTAATATTTCAGTTGAATGAATTCGATTTGTGGACCCCGGCTCATTTTTTAGATCAATTCAATGAAGTTTCGCGCTCTGTAGCACTGGCGTAGCCGATACGTGCCGCCTCCCTATCGCCCATACGTGGGCGACAGGGCAACATCTTGGGCATGCAGCGCCGCCGAAGAAAAGCGGCCGAGCAGGATACGAAAACGAGTCACGTGCGCTGCAGTGCCTACCCAGTGCTATCAGATTTGGAAATAGTTTGCAGTGTTCGTCCGAAAACGTAAGATGAAGAGTGCGATAGATAAGTTCGAATGGCTGAGGTAAGCTCAAATCCTGTATATGAAGCCGAGGCCGCAGGATATATTAGAAAGCTTCGAGACTTCGTGTCACAGCAACAAGCTGTGCCAGAGGCAGTGCACAGAAGTGTAAACTATGTCGACAGCCTTGTCTCATCTTGCACATTAAGGACTCCAGTTCAAATTCAAGTTACAGAATAATTTTCAAAATAAATTGCATTTCTCACGTTTGACTTTTTTTCTGGTGTGCCCAATGCTGTTCCGTATTCTACTGAATATTCAATTTAGTGAACATTCAGTTAACTCAACTATTACCGTGGTCCCTTGAAGTTCACTCAAGTGAGTGTTCTCTGTATACTGTTCTAATGGCCGCAGGTTATTAAACAGAAGCTCTCTAGGGATATGATCAAACATTGCTCATGCATTCAAGATATAATGTGGCAACACGTCCACCAGAACCGCCATGTTGTGTCGCAGGACGCTGGCGCTTCCTACGGCAGATGCGTTGAATATAATGTCAGCGTTCGTTTTTGAGAGCGAAACTATATCACCGGCTTTTAAATCTTTAGTGGGTACAAAAAAAAACTCAAGACGGAAACACAATCCCCAAAGTTAACACGATCTAAATTCTCGGAATCATCATTGAGACTAACCGGGGCAACGGTAAAACTGTGAGGAAGCTCGAAGGCAAGGTCACGAGCGCCACGAGACTCATAAGGAGGATAAGGAACAGGCACGCTGGCATGAAGGGAGACAACGTCATTCGACTGACCCATCCCTTCGTTAAGAGCCACAGTGCTACGCAGCAAGCTGCCACAACTGATACTTCTGTTAAAATAGTAAAATTAATACGCTCATCAGTAAAACGCACAAGGTAGCCGTGGGCCTCCCGGAATCGTCAAAAACCGACCTTTTGACCCAGCACTTGAGCACTTCTGTCCCACCTCAACGGGACGACACAATATGAACAAGCGCGGAATAACTTACCACAACCAGCATGGCCTGAACATTCAAATCCCCAAGGAAATCAGACACTGTCATGGTGGCGACCATCCCTAGAAACGTCCACCCGACTACAACCGAGGCAGAGAAAAGTCAAGAGCGCAGTCTTTGCTTCGTTCTTTAGGCAGGGCGAGGAACGGGCGCTTTGTTGAGGCAGCCGAATACCTTAACGGCCACAAATACATCACCGTAGTCATAGACAATGAATGCAAAACCAGAATCACATGCAGTGTATACACATAGCGCCGGAAGTAGCCATCGAACTCGCCCTGACAGATCCGGAATGCGAAGTCGTGCTATGTAACTCTCAAACAGGAGTAAAGAACTACGCCAAAGGTAGAACTTCCAAGGAAGCCATGACCATTCGGGCAAAAGCGGGCAGACCCCAACTCGCGAGCTCGAAAGTCGCATAATTCCCCGCTCACGTAACCACGGAAGGCGATGCGCTTCCGAATCCAAACGAGGCGTCGTACCGGACAGCTTGAGACATGACCTGCTGGGACGAGCAGGGAAACGCCTCTCGCACCATAGAGAATACACCTCGCGTAGAAGGGATAGAAAAGTTCACTAGATATATTGACACAACAAAATTACGTCTTAACGCCGGAAGCCAGCCCCAAACTGAGCAGAAGGCAGGCCGTCGCCTACACACAGCTGCAGACGAACACCTTTCCTAACCCATTCCATCTAAAACGAATCTACCCAGGGAAGCCTTAGGGTGACACGAGTGAATTGTGCCAGCAAGGGCTCGCAACACTTATATACGTGCTGCGGGACCGTAACATAGTAATCAGAATGATGGCAGTCACTCCGGAGACCCCGTCATCAAGGTGGGCCGCCGGTCTGCTCAGCTGAGCCCTCAACCTTTAAACGTGGGTAGTCTTGAAAGCCCGTGAGGTGGCGTTGAGCCAAGGCCTTGACATTGCCCCGTCGGATACATGAACACGGTTCATGCGAAACCTTGCCAGAGAATCGATAAAGTTGTATTCATCCAGCCATACATACAAAAGACCCCGCGGAGCACCTAACGTCACCTAGCAACCGCTAATGCCATAGCTGAGCCGCACCTGCTCCCCGTGAGTGGCACGTGCTCTTTTGCTCCCCTTCTTCATTGTCGTCGTCTTCGTGTTCTGATTCACTGTGAAAACACGGGTGACGATGGCTCCGGCGCGGGATGCTATAGGGAGAAAAAAAACGAGAAATAAAGACCGAGCAAAACAGAAATTCTAACGAACAAAATCTTCGCTAGGTACATTTGAGGCCTCCTACGCACGATCCCAAGGTGAGCGTTCTAAACGCTCGCCTATCCAAGCACACTACCTTAGTATAGCATCGCCTTATGTTGGCCTCGAGGAGTTACGGAGTCGCCCTCTATCGGACGCGTCTCCGTTGGGTGCTAGGCAGGATACCGCCGCGGGCTCCCCATAGGATTGCTGTCGGCGCTCTACAAAACACCTCGCGAAAGTGTTCCAGGCCATTTCTATGCGTACTTTCGAACCGAAATATGTTCATTACTGTTAAAATCATACTTTTTGACAAACAGAAATCACTATACAGTTTACAGTCGCTGCCTCTTTGCAGAAAACGGAGCGCCCGCTTCACGCGGTCACTTTGATCGAGACCCCTGAACCGGCTTCTTGCATGAAATGTTGTCAGTCGCGGAGTGCAAAGTATGTGAAATATCATGTTAGAGTAGACTGCCTGTATAACCAAATGGAGCATAACAGAAAGAAGCCTCAAGCCAGTGATCGCACGGGTTCGCGGCGACTGACGGAGCTTTTGCATATATGAGCGCCTGCATATATGTTCGTACTGGTGATTTCGCTTTCGCTACGAGCGTGTTTTGGCGCCGTGTCGTGAACGTTAGGCCGCAAAATATGACAATTTGTGAGTACACCAACAACTATTGTTCCGCGGACGCCATCAGAGCAGTTCAACAAGATTTTTTTTTTTTTTTTTTTTGCAACTACGACTTCGGCGCGCCCCGACGAGTTTCGACGAGCTTCGCCCCGACGAGGGTTTTTTTTTTTTTCGGCCAAAATTCGTGTATGTTTCAATGTCAGTTGACATGTTGCTTCGCACTGCATATTAATCGGTCATCTAAGGGAGCAATTGACGCTGATTCTGTTATTTCCGTGTGTCGTTTCATTTGCTTATCACTCAAAGCGTGAGAAAATGCGATGCATATTGTAATGCTCTCCTTAATTATCGTTCCCTTTGCATTCCACTGAACTTGCCGCACTCTGCCATCAACAAATTGATAGACCGAAGCTCCACCACTTCGAGATCGCTGGCGAAAGGAGAAGTGGTCTACGAGGCCATGTAGTAGCATGCAACGCCAAGGAAACGGAAGAATATACAGTAACGTTCACGGGACTTGTTCTGCAAACGTCGGTGTTTACAAGGACCCTGTAGTAAGATGACGTAATTAGTAACTGAAAACGAAACTGAAGAAGACGATGGAGTGCGCGCGAGAGAGGCCAACGTGAAGCGCGTGAGCTTCAGAACGTCGATGGTCAGAGCGTGCGTGGTCAGCGAGCAAGGAGCAGCACGTTCGATCCGAGGAGCAGGCGGACCGAGCTGGGGCCATCAGACCAGCCGGAATGAGGCCGGCGTTTCCTGCGGCGAACGGGTGCTCCAGACCAGGCCCTGCGGCGTGTTCCTGCGGTGGACGTGCGAGCGGGCCAGGCCAAGTTGCTGATCGTGAGCCAGATGGTGTGTCCGAGACCAACCAGCTACCGAGTCGAGCCATGATGCTGAGGCTGCTGGGGTCCGGCACTACCGACTGCTGAGGGCGTGGTCTTGGTGTCACGTGTGTTCCGGTACGGCACAACCGATCGCTGAGTGGACTCGGTTCTACTCCAGGTGCATCGGCATCCGGTTCTTCTCTTCGACGGCTCATCGCGCCTCTCCTGCTGCGAGCGTGCGTCAGCTACGCGGTCGTATACCGTGAGTGACGTCTACGGACCACAGACTCCGTATTAGGCAGGACGCGTGGAAGTCGCGCAGGTGTAGAGGACTGTAAGTACTGAGGCTTAGGGAAACAGTAATTGTGTGTACTAGTGTTTAGCAAGTGTATGTGTGCGTATTTGTCTTTGATGAGTGTTGTGTATAAATGTTTTCTTGTCCCTGACTCTGTCTGTGGATGAGGGCCCACGAACCCAATACAGACCCACATGAACTTGAAATAGCAGTGACAGAAAGAAAAGTTATTGTAGCAACCTGCAGCTGCAAAGCAGGGTAACAACAATGCGTAGAGTGAATTGCAAAATTTTAATTCCAAGCATTGTTTGGCGAGTTGCCCAGCAATTAGGGCAGCATGTCGTGTCTAACGCGAACAGCGCGGCATCTTTTCCAAATAAATAAGTAAGGCTTCACGAAAATGCATGGGGGTTGGAGAGGCCCAACTTGAGTTGGAGAGTGGCCCAAATAAATTTCCGATTTTTAGCACGTAGTGCTTGCGTCATGAGTATGCACGATTGACTGAAATATTGTTATTGCCAACATAGATGCCGACACATCAGCGGCCGCATTTGACTCGCTCGATATGTACCGGCCTGGTCAAAAAGTTCCCAGGATACTGTCACATGTATTCCTATGGCGGCGTGGCCTAGGAATCTTTGACCCCCCCCCTGTACATCCACCAGCAAAACGTCGTGATAGTGTGTGAAGGCGAAATCCTTCGATGCCTCATCAAACGGGAAGATTGACTGTCGGCGTACCGTGACAGCGGCGTCAACATGAGTAATCCAAAATTACACCATCTTCCCGAGGAGAACCATGGGGTGATGCAGAGCATCGCGGATCGTTATTACGCGCTCACGGTCGCGTGCAGCATCGGGAGCAGCCTCTCGTTGTTGACGTTTACACGCGGCTTCCCGTTCTCGAAGGTCGGGTTCCGCCGCTCGCTTCGTACGTTTGCGTTGAACTTCACGGTCCCGAACTTCAGGTTCTGCTGCTCGACGTTGACGAACCAACGCTGCTTCACGTGCTCGAAGCTCAGGATCCGCTGCTCGACGTTGACCCTTCGAAGCTGCTTCGCGCTGACGAAGTTCAGGGTCCACCGCTCGCTTCAAGCGTTTGCGTTCAGCGTCGCGTGCCCTTCGCTTCGCAGCTTTGTCTTGAGTGGACGTAACGTTGCTAGTGTTTGGGCTGATGCTGACGCGTGCTTGCGTCAGCCCACTCACTGACGGGACTGTTGCTTCCATCGCACTTCATCGGAAGCATCAACGGAGTCAAGCGGAGTCAACCAAAGCAAGCGCTGCGCTGAATGCGCGCAGCGCTCTACCCGCTTAGAGGAGGAGAGTAGCGCATGCGCCGCGAGAGCAGAAGCGAGAACGCAGGAGAAGCGCAAGCAGGTGGTAGGAGACAAGTGGAGAGAGTAACGCGCAGCTGTTGGAGAGAGGGAAGAAGGAGAGTTGCGCATGCGTGGTGTGAGTGTGGACGCCGTCGCCGCGGGACATAGCCCCGAGCAAGAGATGCTCCGCATTTAGAAAAACCACTATCACGTGATGACGTCACCATATGACTTCATGACGTCACAGATTGCCCAAATTTGGGACGTCATTATGACTTCGCCATGACGCCACATAACGTGACGTCACATGATGATGTGTTCACACGACATGGTCGCTTTTCACAGCCTCCATGATCGGTGGGCCGATCACGGAGGCAGTGCAAGACCGCGTTAGTTGCCGAAAGCTTGTGGAGCGGAGCGGGGACAATGAATACATCGACTGACAAGGAGGAGAAGTAGGTGGCTTTCGCCTTCCAGTCATCTCAGGCGAATGCATTAGGAACCCTGTGGGTTTTTAAATCCAACGTATCTAAACAATGATCAAGTATATGCAGCCCATATTGTAGAAGCTGATCACGGGGCCTACGATCAAGAGGTCGCACGGGAACGTTCTGAGATGATATCGCGCGAGGTAAAAGGCAGCGCCTTTTCCATCCTGCGGGAGATAAGCACCATTAGCCGGCGGGAAGCGCGCACGAACGATCATCTCAGTGCGCGCTTTCTGCTACTCAGCGTTTGCGCCCCGACGCAGTAGCGAAAGTCGTCGTCGCGGATGTGCTTGTTTTACACACGTCTCGTAGCCGATGGGTTGCCGGTTCTTAGCTCCACAAACTATTCTTCATGCAGTTTCTATTCCCACGGGCACCGGTGCAGGCTTACACCGGACTCCGTTGCGTACGTCCGGCACTGCGGCACCGAGCAGTAAGAGCAGCATGTTCACCGCTTTCGGAGGCAGCCACTTCTGTTACAATGGGTTCAATTGTGTTCAAAATACGAAAAAACATCCTCATTCCTTAGCAGAGCCAGGGCAGGGGTCATATATATCATGATTCAGTGGAAATAAATAATTCTTAGTTCGAGCTTGTGTTGTCCCGTATCATTTTCTTCCTCGATTCTGTTTACTTGTAGCTTGCAAAAGTTTATACTGCACATTCGTACTGACCGCAGCGTAGCTGGAGCTTGAAGCTCGTTAACAAAGCATGCGGCAGCGCTCCACAAGTAGCCGCCGCGGTGGCTGATACCGCGTCATCCCGCCAAGCACGTCACGCCGACGGTGGCGCCGGCGTTTCCAGTGGTGGCCCTCGAGTCCAATAGACCAATTCTCCTCTGACATAGGCTCTTCATCTCGGGCTGTCTCGGACTTGGCGAGAAAAAACTATGACCTTGAAAATCGTTCCAGGCGTAACAACATAATTATACATGGAATAGTTGAAACGGGTAGTGATAACAGTGATACGCTTTTGGCAAAGGTAAACCAGGTTTTCGCAGAAAAACTCGAGGTTCCATTCCCGCCTATTGAGCGTTGTCACAGAATTGGCACCAGACGTGAAGGTCTATCACTCCCAGTTATATTGCGAATACTGAATTTCAGCGACAAGGCTGAAATAATGAAAACTGTATCAAAACTTAAAGGAACAAAATGTTTCATCACTGAAGACTTTTCAGCTAAAGTGCGAGCCACTCGTAAAAAAATTTGGGCAGCGACTTCTTCGTTGCGTGACCGTGGTTATATGGTGAAATTACGTTACGACCATGTTTTTATCGACGATGTACGCTACATTTGGGATGACGCTTCAAACTCCCTAGTGAACGACTCGGGTCTCTGTGTGGACGGACGGACGGAAAAACTTTATTCAAAAAAGCACCTGCAAGGTTGCCGGCCCGGGCTCACGCCACCCGGGCATTATGTGCGGTGAGGCATAGCCTTTCCACCGCTGTCCGGGCCCGCTGGATTGCCCACAGTTGGTCGCGCAGGTCTGAGCTAGTCAGCGCGCTCAGCCATCGCTCCTCGAGAAAGTCCGGTTCTATATTGTCTTCTCGGTATATTACCATGACCTGTGTGCATTGCCATAGGATATGTGCCATATCTGCGTGTTTGTGCTCACAGAGCCTACAGCTCGCTTTCTCGTATTGTCTGGGATTTACTCTGTTTAAGTGTACTGGATTTTGGAAGGTTCTGGTTTGCAATCTTCTCCAGTCTGTTTCTTGAGATCTGTCTAGCTGTTTGTGTGGTGGGGGGTATGCTTCTCGTTGTTGCTTATAGTGTGCCAGTATGTCGTGGTACGTGACCAGTCTGCCTCTGTCGTCTTGTATCGCATATTCGTCATTGTCGCCTCCTCCGTCGTCCCCATCGCCTCCGCCGGGGTCGTCCCCCCTTGCGCGGTAGATGCGGGGTGGCGGGCCGTCACTGTCCGAGCCGTGGTGGGTTAGTTCGCGCGCGGTTCGGTGGGCCTTCTCGTTGAGGTTGGGAGGGATGCTCGTATCTTGTATGTTTACTGCCCCCATGTGCGCCGGGATCCACTTGAGGCATTTGGGTATTAATTTGCCGTTCCGGAAGTCTCCTGCTTTGCGTTTCAGGATTTTGGCTGCTTCGGTGGAGACCCATCCCTTTGTGAAATTCCTAATGGCCGTCTGGGAGTCACTGATTATTAATCTGTCTTGTTTTCGACCGTTGATTATGGCCAATGCGATGGCCATTTCTTAGCTGCCTCCGACGATCTAGTCCTTACGGAGCCCGCTGTTACGGTCTTCCCTTTCGTATCTACGACCGCCATTGCGAAGAGGGAGCCGCTCACAACCCCCATTATCGATGTCCAGATTTCGGGGATACCGGGCGGCGTCTACAAAAAAGCACCCCCTCCCGCGCGCCGTGGTGTTTGAGGATCGTTTTCGTGCGGCTTTTTCGTCTCTCAACGTCGTGTACGGGGTGCATATTCTTCGGGATGTTTTCCGTGATTATTGCGGATCGGACGTCCGGGTGAATCTGCGTCTTGGGGCCCTTCATTCCGTGGTAGTTTATGGAGATCTTTTCCATGATTTCCCTGCCTGCCTTGGTTCCGGACAATCGTTCGAGTTGCGCTATCCTCTGTGCTTCAGCGATCTCGTCCAGCGTGTTATGTACCCCGAGTTGTAGCAGCCTTTCATTCCTTGTGTATTGCGGTAGACCTAGTGCTGTTCTGTACGCTCTTCTAAGGGGCGCGTCGACCTTGTCTTTCTCGGCCTTGCTCCAGTAGACGAACGCCGCTACGTACGCGACGTGGCTTATTGCGAAGGCCTGGACGAGCCGTACAACGTTTCTTTCTTTAATGCCTCTTCTTTTGTTAGACACTCTCTGTATTAGCCTAACGGCCGCCATGACCTGCTTTTCCAGGCGCGTTACGGTTTCCGCATTTGTTCCCCTGGCTTCGACCCAGAGACCCAGGACTCTGATCTTCTAAACCATGGGTATCCCCATGTCATTTCTAGTAGCTATCCTGATACCCCTTTTGTGTAGTTCTGCTACGTCTCTGCACGGTGTGCCCAGTCTCTTGGGGTGGTATAGTAGCAGTTCTGATTTCCCCGGTGAGCATTCCAGTCCGGTGCTCTCCAGATGATTCTCGACTGCCTCCACCGCCTCTTGAAGCCTATTCTCCCTCTCGCCCTCGCTTGTGTCTTTCGTGGTCCAAATCGTAATATCGTCTGTATAAACTGTGTGGTTAATACCTTCTATTCGCTCTAATTTTTCTGATAACCCGATCATGACGAGGTTGAAGAGCATCGGTGACACGACGGACCCTTGCGGTGTGCCCGCACTGCCCATGTCCACTTGGATGATCTCCTCCTCGTCTAGTCTGATCGTGGCTGTTCTTCCCGTAAGAAAATTTCTAATGTAATTGTACGTGCGTTCGCACAGGCCGAGTTGCTCAATTCTTTCGAGGATGGCTGCGTGCTTGACCATGTCGAAGGCCTTCGTTAGATCTAATCCGATTATTGCCCTCAAGCCTCGTCCAGTGCTGTCTATGACTTGCTCCTTGAGTTGTATCATGGCATCCTGTGTAGAGAGCCCTCTTCCGAAGCCGATCATGTTGCTGCGGTCTTCAGCATGACAGGTTCATGACTCATGCAATGCTACTTTCCTATACGTTAATGCAAGAAGTTTAGTCAATAAGTTCCCGCAGTTCCTTTCTCTTGTAACAGCTTATGCCCCCACTTGTATTGGTGTTAGTGAGACTTGGCTTCATGATCAAATATTTGACTCTGAATTTACACCGCCCGGTTACGTAGCTGTCCGAACTGACCGTCAAATACGCAAGGGTGGTGGAGTTGCCCTTTTTCTAAAATCAAATCTAAAGTTTTCAGTCATTCCTCCCCCAGCAGAGCTCGAATCCGTCTGGTGTAAACTGCACATAGCCAATCAACCTATTATAGTCTCTGTTTTTTATCACCCACCTGGCTCATCACCTGACAACCTTTCCCTTCTTGCTGATCACATAAACATGCACAATTTTTTATGCATGTAGCCTAATCTTAATGGGCGACTTTAACACGCCTGATATTCATTGGCTCTCCCTTTCTTACCGTGGTTCTTCAGGTGACAAGCTGGTTAACTTTTCGTTATTTTTCGGGCTTACGCAAATAGTTAATGGTGCCACAAGACTCGGTGCATGCCTTGACCTGGTTTTCTTTAGCGCAGATATTGTTGATAAGCTGTCTGAATGCGAAATAACTTACGGGATCTCCGATCACAAGGCAGTGCTCATATCTTTTAAATGCCCAGTCGGCAGGCCGCACATTGCCATTCAAACTTTTTTTCGACTTCAATCGCTCTGATGATACATCCATCCTTGAAGCTTTATCTGAAAATTACGAACTATTCGTTTTGCTAAGCAAAGACTGTGACGTAAACACACTTGTTAAACAGTTTTATAACCTTGTACATTTATGTATTCATCGCTTTGTCCCCATTAAAAACAAAAAAAAGAAATCACGCCATTCCTTGGATGAACAGAGAGATATTGCAGCTATCTCGCCGAGTTGGGCGTCTCAGGCGCTCTAAATGCAGTGATGACCCTAATGCCAATGCCAGATTTACGTCCGCCAAGGAGGAAATTAAGCAGAAGACAAAGCTCGCCAGGGACTTTTTTTATGGTGTCGAGGTATCGGCGCTGCTAAGAAATAACCCGCGAAAATTTTGGCGTTCAGTCATGCCCGTTACTGATTCTGCGTCTTCATTTACTATAAACGGTGAAATTGTAAATGACCCTGTGCGCATATCGAATGCATTCAACGAATATTTCCATTCTGTCTACGCGCGTGATTCCCAGTCATATCCAGTTTTTGATAATAATTCAGATCATGCCATTGAAGACATTACAATTTGTGTTAGTGGTGTTCTCAATTTGATTTTAAAACTAGACGTAAAAAAACATAGTGGTTCAGATGATGTTCCAAACTCTTTTTTACGGCGTTATTCCCAATGGACATCTCGTTACCTTGCTATTGTGTTTATGAAATCTTTGGAAACTAGTACCGTTCCTTCATCTTGGAAGCTTCCAAGAGTAATACATTTGTATAAATCAGGGAGCAAGACAGACATAAGTAATTATAGACCAATTTCTTTAACTCCCTATTCATGCAAAATGTTGGAGCATATAATCTACAAACACATAATGGATTTCCTTGACTCAAACCATATTCTAACTAATGCTCAGCACGGCTTCAGAAGTGCTTTCAGCACCATCACACAACTAACCGAATTCACCCACGACATTGCTTATCATTTAGACCAGGGCAATTAAATCGACGCACTTTTTATTGATTTCTCCAAGGCAATGGACACGGTACTGCATTCTCATCTTTTGCATAAACTACACATCATCCTGAAAAATTCACGTCTGGTCGATTGGATTGCTAGTTTTCTTCATAATCGCTCTGAGTTTGTCGACTACAGTTCCACAAAATCAGCAGTTCTGGGTAGGTTCTGGGGTTCCACAGGGGTCTGTCTTGGGCCCCTTATTATTTTTAATCTACGTTAATGATCTGCCAGAAAATGTCTCCTCGAACATTCGCCTTTATGCAGACGACTCCGCTTTATATGACGTGATTGTTTGCGCAGCTGACCAGAAGCGTTTGAACGACTCTTTTAACTCTTTTTGTGTTTGGTGTCAGAAGTGGAAAATGAATATTAATTTCAAAAAACTCTTGTTTCGTCCTTTGCCAAAAAAGTGAAGCCGGTTATGGCAACATACTCTTTCAACGGTTCCTCTTTAACCAGGGTTATGCAGTATAAGTATCTTGGTGTCACATTTACTCATGATCTTTCATGGTCTACTCATATTGCCTTAACATGTTCTAAAGCCTTAAAACAGCTATGGTACCTACGTCGAACAATTCAGAATGCTCCCATGGATATAAAACTTCTAATGTATAAATCTCTTGTTCGCCCCATCATTGATTATGCCTCCATGGTCTGGTCACCTTATAGGCAATGCGACACAATCAAACTGGAAGCAATTCAAACGAAAGCTGTGCGTTTCATCTTTCGCAGGTACGACCGCTACTTCTCACCCTTGTCGGCTTTGCATGAACTAAAGCTAGAACCTCTCTCGGTACGTCGTGACGTAGAGTGATTAAAATTTATGCACAACTTAATCAACAAGACATATCGCATTTCAAACACAGCTTGTCTATCCTTTTCCAAACCTTCCTCCACGCGAAAGTTCCAGGAACTTAATCTCGCTACATTTTTTGCACGCACTCATACATTTATGTATAGTTTTTCCCCGCACTATAGAATTATGGGATTCTATACCTGGCGACATTCGTTCACTCCCGCTGAATGATTTTGTGGCTACGGTTGTTGAAAATGATTATGTATAACCGAAACTTTATTACTCTATTGTTGCTAATGGTTTTTCTTGTGATTTCTGTTCTATGATTTTGTCTGTTCTATTATTTTCCGCATTGTATAACCCCACTCCTGCAATAGCCCTCTCACGGGGCTGCAGTATGTAAAAATAAAATAAATAAATAAAATATCCTAGCAAGAGGGTGGATAAAGAAGTGAGGATGGGGACGGCAGATGTGAGGGTGAGGAGCAGGGGGAGAATAAAGCATATGATATAGAGATAGAGACAATTAGTGAGAACAAACGATAGAAAAAAAGATGCTTGAGGCCTCCGTCGCAGGGAATCGGTATAACACCAAAGTAAAACGTGTCTTTACAGAAGCAGTCCAACGTTTACTATACATTGATATAAAAAAGCATGCACATAAAACAGTTTCGTGTTAAAAAAGATGGATACAAAGAGAGGAAGAAATAGACACAGAAAAAGTCACAGTTTCGCCGCAAGGCGAAGCAATGAATGCGATAGCAACAAATTGGAATGTCAAGCGACGAATGGCAAGCAGGTCCAAACGTGCAGCGCGCTGCTCACGCACACATGACGCACGAAAACAACACGCACAGGACGAGAGCGAACTAACAACATTCACAGCTCGACACTTAACGCGCTGCTCAAACAAAAAAAAATTGAAGGACACTTTGTACATTCCAAAGTGTGTTCGGCGAAAGCGTGTGGCCATTCCACTGATTATGCCATGTCTTTTTTTTCTTTTACACTCTCAATGGGATAAGACACAAACCGAATGGGTGTGTGTTTTCTTCTTTAATTTTTTACCGCGAATCGCAGCGAGACGCGAGACTCATCTTCCTCCGGCCGCATGTGTTAGTATTTTCTCGCGCTTTGCGCATCGTGCAAACGCCATCCGCGTTCCAGCTCTTAAATTGACGGACCCTTTGTAAATTGGAAAGTGTATTCCGTGAACGCCTGGGTCCATTGAGACGGCGTCCGTCAGAATGATTGCAAACTCTCGGCACAGCGACGCTACGCAAGCAAAGCGCGAGCGCTATAGAGTCCGACGCGACCGGCGTTCCGTCTGCGCATCCCGGCGGCCACCTGGCTCCGAGCCAGAGCTCGGATGGACGGACGGACGGACAGACGGATGGATGGACGGACGGATGAACAGACAGACAGACGGACGGACAGACAAACGGACGGACGGACGCCGGACGGACGGACGCCGGACGGAGGTCAGACGGACACCGGACGGACGTGAGCATGAGACATTAAAGGCTTTCGTCTTAAAAATTACACCATCTCCCGCTAAAGGAAACGATGTGTAGATGTGAAGGAGCGGCCGCTAACGCTTACATTGGCGGCGGCGTTGACGCTGGCGCTCATCGCAGCGCTGCACAGGAGAGAAACCTGGGGGGCGCAAAGCACGCAGTGATGGACCGGTGTTTCCTACTGGAACATCCCAATCGCTGCTAATGGGCAATGAGAGACAGAAGACTCGGACTGGACACAGAGACCCGCAATCCGCTTTTAGTTAAAGCGCACGCTGCGAATTTTTTATCGTTCGACAACGCACAGGAGAAATCTCCTACCGGCACCACCTTGCAGGTCAAGATCCATTGCCATATATACGGGGTGGCCAGTGAACGGTTGTGCAGCGCGAGCAGTCGGTTTTTTCAACCAAGAAACTCGCTAGCAGACGCTGCCTGCGTCGGCGTCACGAGGCGAGAGAGGGGGGGAGCGTGGAGAGGTGATGACGCGCATGCGCAGTGGGGGGTGTGGACGCCGCGGGCAGGGATGCCTAGAGGGAGGGAGGGGGGAGTGTAGGAGAGGAGAAAGGGGGGAGCGTAGGAGGGGAGAGAGGGAGGGGACGCACATGCGCATTGAGGGTGTGGCCTCCACGGGGAGGGATGCCTAGAGGAGAAGAGGTGGAGAGGAGGTTTTTTTATTTTTATATTTTTTTAATGGGTTGGCGCATGCGCGGTGGGGGGTGTGGACGGACGGACGGACACCGGACGGACGGACACCGGACGGACACCGGACGAACGTGAGCATGAGACATTAAAGGCTTTCGCCTTAAAAAAATTGAAGGACACCTTGTACATTCCAAAGTGTGTTCGGCGAAAGCGTGTGGCCATTCCACTGACGGAAAGACGGACGGAAAGACCGACGGACGGACAGACGGACGGACAGACGGACATCCGGATGGACGGACGCACAGACGGACGGACGGACGGACATACGGACGCACGGACGGACGGACATCCGGACGGACGGACGGACAGACGGACATCCGGACGGACGGACGGACGGACATCCAAACGGACGGACGGACGGACAGACGGACATCCGGACGGACGGACGGACGGACATCCGGACGGACGGACGGACATCCGGACGGACGGACGGACATCCGGATGGACGGACGGACAGACGGACATCCGGACGGACGGACAGACGGACATCCGGACGGTCGGACATCCGGACGGACAGACGGACATCCGGACGGACGGACATCCAAACGGACGGACGGACGGACAGACGGACATCCCGGACGGACGGACATCCGGACGGACGGACATCCGGACGGACGGACGGACGGACGGACATCCAGACGGACGGGCGGACGGACATCCGGATGGACGGACATCCGGACGGACGGACGGACAGACGGACATCCGGGCGGATGGACGAACGGACGGACGGACGGACGGACGGACGGACGGACGGACGGACGGTCGGACATCCGGACGGACGGACGGACAGACGGACATCCGGACGGACGGACATCCAAACGGACGGACGGACGGACAGACGGACATCCGGACGGACGGACGGACGGACATTCGGACGGACGGACGCACATCCAAACGGACGGACGGACGGACGGACATCCAGACGGACGGGCGGACGGACAGACGGACATCCGGACGGACAGACGGACATCCGGACGGATGGACGAACGGACATCCAAACGGACGGACGGACGGACAGACGGACATCCGGACGGACGGACGGACGGACAGACGGACATCCGGACGGACGGACGCCGGACGTACGGACACCGGACGGACGGACACCGGACGGACGTGAGCATGAGACATTAAAGGCTTTCGCCTTAAAACTTCCCCATCTCCTGCTAAAGGGAACCATATGTGTGGATGCGAAGCAGCGGGGTGGTTAGCTTGAGCGGGAGAAACGTCGCCGCTCTCGTTTTGCGGCAGCAGCCCAGGCGCTCATCGCGGCGCTGCACGGGAGAGAGAGTGGGGCGCGCTCCGTTGAGGATTCCTAGAGGAGCGAACGGGGGGGAACCGTAGGAGAGGAGAGAGGGGATGCGCATGCGCTGTGGGGGTGTGGGACGCGGGAGCCGCTCCGTAGAGTAGAGGATTCCTAGAGTACAGAAAGGGGGTGAGCGTAGGAGAGAGGGGGTAGAGGACGCGCATGCGCTGTGGGAATGTCGGACGCGGGCGCCGCTCCGTAGAGTAGAGGATTCTAACAGCAGAGAAAGGGATGAGCGTAGGATAGAGGGGGAGAGGACGCGCATGCGCTGTGGGACGCAGGCGCCGCTCTGTAGAATAGAGGATTCCTACAGCAGAGAAAGGGGGGGTGAGCGTAGGAGATAGGGGGAGAGCATGCGCATCCCCTGTCGGGGTGTGGGGACACGGGGGCCGCTCCGTAGAGTAGAGGATTCCTAGAGGAGAGAACGGCACTGAGCTTAGGAGAGGAGAGAGAGGGAGAGGGGACGCGCAGGCGCTATGGGGGGTGTAGGACGCGGGACGCGGGCGCTGCTCCGTAGAGTAGAGTATTCCAAGAGGAGAGAAAGGGGGTGAGCGTAGGGGAGGAGAGAGAGAGAGGGGACGCGCATGAACTGTGGTGGTGTGGGACGCGGGAAGAAGGGACGGACTAAGCCCCCTCCCCCCACAAAAAAAATGCCCCACCTCCCCGAAGGGGAATCGTGAGGAAATGCGAATGCATTTCGCGCGCGCTTCACTCCATTTATATATGGTGGTTGTGGTTCGAAGGAAAAGGCGCCTAATTTCTGCAGCCCGGTCGGGAGCACGGCGCACCGCCTTTTTTTTTTGCTTTTTTCTGTTTTCCTATTTTTTTTATTTTATTTTTTTTTAATTTTTTCCTATTTTTTATTTTTATATAGCTCCGCCGAACTCCCGCGATGGGAGCGCCCTCACGCACCAGAGCGCGCTCCTCCTCTCCACTCACTCTCCGCTACTACACTTTCGCCGCGGACCCCGCCGCCGGATGCCTGACATAGCCCGACTAAGAAATGCATTCGCATTTAAAACATGCTAGCAAGATCAAGGAATGGAGTCAACCTGGGCGACACACACCACCTGCCTAGCCATTGCTAAGCAGCCTCTCTCTGCTCTCGGCCATGACTCTGGTGACTGTAGTGGTGGTTGACGGCCTTATTAAGGCGAAACCCTTTAATGTCTCATGCTCACGTCCGTCTGGTGTCCGTCCGGGGTCCGTCGTCCGGTGTCCGTCCGGGGTCCGTCCGTCTGTCTGTCCATCCGGTGTCCGTCCGTCCGGGGCCCGTCCGTCCGGCGTCCGTCCGTCCGTCCGCGGTCCGTCCGTCCGGTGTCCGCCCGGGGTCCGTCCGTCCGGTGTCCGTCCGTTCGGTGTCCGTCCGTCCGGTGTCCGTCTGTCCGGTGTCCGTCCGGGGTCCGTCCTGTGTCCGTCTGTCTGTCCGTCCGGTGTCCGTACATCCGTCTGTCTGTCCGTCCGTCCCTCCGTCCGTCTGTCCGTCCGTTCGTCCGTCCGTCCGAGCCCTGGCACGGAGCCAGGTGGCCGCCGGGCTACGCAAACGGACGCCGGTCACGTCGGACTCTACAGCGCTCGCGCTTTGCTTGCGTAGCGTCGCTGTGCCAAGCGTTTGGAATCATTCTGACCGACGCCTTCTCAATGGACACAGGCGTTCGCGGAACACACTTTGGAACTTACAAAGGGTCCGTCAATTTAAGCGCTGGAACGCGGATGGCGTTTGCACGATGCGCAAAGCGCGAGAAAATACGAACGCATGCGAACGGAGGAAGTTTAGTCTCGCGTCTCGGTGCGACTCGCCGTAAAAAAAATGAACAAGAAAACACGCACACATTAGGTTTGTGTGTTATCCCACTGAGAGTGTAAAAGAAAATTACACCATCTCCCGCTAAAGGGAACCATGTGTAGATGTGAAGCAGCGGGCGCTAACGCTTACATTGGCGGTGGCGTTGACGCTGGTGCGCATCGCAGCGTTGCGCAGGACAGAAAACTGGGAGGCGCAAAGCACGCAGTGATGGAGCGGTGTTTCCTACTGGAACATGTCAATCGCTGCTAATGGGCAATGAGAGACAGAAGACTCCGACTGGACACAGAGACCCGCAGTCCGCTTTTAGTTAACGCGCACGCGTTATGAACTACTTCATGAAAGTGGCCGGACACGGGACGCGGGAGGGACGCGGGACGGACATAGCCCCGAGCATGAGATGCTTCGCATCTAAAATGACGCACGAAACGTATTCACAGGTACAGACGAGCGCGAACTAAAAAGTGTCACAATTGTTACTTCGCTGTGTTTGAAAACCGTTCTTCATAAACCATAGCGCAAATAAGAACACGGGACAAGAAAGACCAGGACAGGCGCGCTGGTCCTGGTTTCTTTCTTGTCCCGTGTTCTTATTTGCGCTATGGTTTATGAAGAACGATGAACAACCAACAAGCCCAAACGTTCTCCCTTTTGAAGTGTTGGAAAAGCCTGCTCTTTTATTGCGATAGCAATTATATGGACAGTCGCGACGGGTTTTTGCCGTCACCGTTGCCGTCGCCGTCATGTCGCCTATGAAGTTTACATTCATAAGAGTCCCCTGCGCATCGTACGTTCCACCAGCAGGTATTAGCGGGCGAGCGGGAGCGATGGACGCGGCTGAAGCGGATGCTCGGCCCATCTTCGTCGCACTGAGGCGATAAGATCCCCCCAACTCCTCAACCGGCCCCGCCCGTCGTTCGCGAGCGTGAAAAAGACGCGAGGAGGGGGGGGCGTCCCTCGAGCGACCTTCGATTTTACGAGCGCGGTCGTCGCGGGCGCGCGCGTTATCTCCCCTTCTCGGTGGCCAACTGCGGGGGGCCGCTGTACCCTTCTACGTGCTGCGCTCTCGACGCGAAGAGAATGTGGTGAGCAGAGTGTCCCTGGAGCGGCCGTATGCTCTTAAACCAGTGTTTTCTGGAGTTGTGTGAGATCGGATACAAGAGTTAGCTGCCAGCCTCACTTCGTATAACATTACAATTTCTTGCTATCACATTCACTGCTTCACCCTTCCGGTGAAACTGTGACTTTTTTCGCAAACGGGAGGACTGCGGCGAGCGAAGTGACCTTCGTGCGTTCGGTAACTACAACGCAATCGTTCTGGCGAAAGCCTAAGGCGTACTGTTCTCCCGACCGCGACATAAGCGCGCGCGCGCATGGGCGTCTACCCCCCCCCCCTCCCACCCCGGGCAAAGTCTGAGAACGCGCGTCGCGACGATGGGGATGCCGAGATAAAGCCTCGCCGAGCGCGCCCTTTGCGCCATCTGGCTGGTAGTGCTGAAAACACGCTGGAAATACCCTCTATATAAATAGCTCGCCGTTTGACCGATGAAGGACGTGCGCTTGCGTGGCTCAGCCGTTAGCGCCGCGCGCTGCAGAGCGAGAGGTCCCTCGTTCGATGCCGCGCGTCGGAAACATTTTTTTGAATTATTTTTCTTTGTGGCTTTTATAAATATATAGATACATATACATATACGGGACATGACGGTGACGGCAACGGTGACGCCGACGCCGACGGCGAAAACCAGCCGAGAACCAGCCGAGAGCCGAAGACAGAAAAAAAAGCTAGGGACAGAAAAAAGAAAAAAAAATACAGAGAGCCAAAAACTGAGATACACAGAAATGCACAAAAAAAGAAAGCAAAGATTTGAAAAATTAGCAACATAGCTGCAGCCAGGACTACCTTGGTGCCTGTCAGCTCCGCTGCCTACGCACTACGCCTCAAGGGCGAAGTACGTTATTTCGTTTTTCTATTCAAGCTGATCATATCTGCAGTTCTAGCGGCTTTCCTGTCATCATGTATACACGTCACCTTAAGAAGAGGCGGCATCCGCGTCTACGGATTACCGTATTTGACGCTACCTGGACTAAGGGTCTGACCGCCCCCTGCTCCTAGGGGGAGGCGGCGCTGACTTGGATGCACTGTAAGTGAGACACAGACATCGAGTGATCTTGGGGCGTTATGTAAAACACTTTACGCCATGCTATCAGCAGAGGCTTATAGTTTTGCTTTTTTTATTTACATGAGCTAGCTAACACTGGCCCCCACGTGAGCGCGTCTGCGCTAGTCTGCACGCTGCTATTGGCGTAGCCATCTTGAATAAGACGTTCGTTGTGTCCGGACGAAAGAGATCGCGCTGGCGATATATTCAGTTGCTCTTTTGGACTCGCCAAGTGTCGCAAGTGCGTTGTGCTTTTCAAAGAGGAGCAGCGGCACGATGAGGAAGTGTGCGCGTCGCTGTGGAGCCAATGCCATCGGTGACGATCGCGCAAGTGAAGCAAAACTCTCGCGCGATGCTTCACCGTCGGAACACTTCTCTCTGGCTACATCAAGATTCCGACAGATAGACGAGCTTCGCTGGTCTCCTCCATTGACAAACATTTAAAAGGGCTCTAAGGTGCTTTGATATTTCGGGTGAAAATCGCAGGTGCGCTGTTTAGACGACAGAAATACGGCATTTCTTGTATATATTTTGGTACTAATTGCTTTTAGGAACAGCAGAATTAGTGAAACGAAAAAAAAAACAGAAAAGTTCAACCACTGTAATTTTCTCGTGGTTGCAAAAATATTATTCCTCGTCCTCATCCTCTTCCTTCTCAATACTCGTTGCGTCCTCAAAATCGTCTCAGTCCTTAATGAAGTCGACCTCGGTTCTGCCAGGTTTGTTAGAGATTCCCGTGAGCTTGTAGCTTCTGTCCACTGTCTCGAAGGATAGCCCACTACACGCTTCGAAAATCCAGTAGCATATATGGCAAGCCGTCAGCGTCTCGGAGAAGACGAAGAAGTTGCGCCGCAGCTGCTCCGCGCGTTCGAGCCAGCACAAGAGAAGCTAGGAACTTGTTCCTACCAGATCGACGCACCCCGGAGTCTTCCAGAGCTGAGTGAGCACTCAAGGTTTCGTCTAAGGGTTGGGCGGATCTAAATAGTAGCGGTTGATAGGCTATTTACAGTTTATCTGTTGCTAGCTGAACTGATGCCGACAAATTCTCCAGGAGATGGCCCGGGGTGGTCTCCGCCTTGGTCGGCCTCTCTCCCACCTGATCAAATGCCGCTTGAAGCGTTTTTTCGCAATGGTGTGAGTAGTATTCCTGTAGCGCTAGTGCCCCTGCATGGAGGATTCATTCGGCTTACCAACCCGAAAGCGATACAGGCGGAACTCCAGTTGGCCACGCCCCACTACCTTCACATTACAGATGTACGGCAGTTTGGCAAAGGTGGGATAGTATGCAGATCGCCGGACCAGGCTTGTGTGTATGATCATTTGAAATGCTCGACATTTGGAACGATGCAAGTGAGTGCTTTCATCCCGCCACACCTTCCCTGCACCAAAGGAATTGTTCGCGGCGTAGATGTTAGTTTCAGTCCGGCAGAGACACTCGAGAAGCTTTCCGCGGCTGGTGCGATAGCTATTTACCGGTGCAACAAAATGGTCGAAAACAAACGGGTCCCGACTGAGTCGGTAATCGCCACTTTTGCCGGTACGTCCATGCCCTTCGGAGATCAAAGTGTGGCCTTTGATTTTTAGAGTAGATCCACTTGCCTCGCGTCCATTACAATGTCGCAACTGCTGGCGCTTTGGCGATAGTGTGGGAGGTTGCAAATCTTCCATGCGCTGTTGTACTTGTGGAGAGTCACTCCCCGAACGACTGCACTGCTCAGTTGCTCAAGTGCTGCCTGTGTGGAGGTGCCCACAAGGTTGATAACCCTACCTGCCCAGCAAGAACTCAAGAAATTCAAGTATTAGAGATAATGGATAAAAGGTGGTGCTCACGCAGAGAGGGGATTTCAGCAGTAAGGGAAAGAGAACATGGATATGCTAGCGTAACTGCACGGCACCAGACAATGATTGAGGCTAATATATCGCAAGTGGTCGCGGAAACTGTCGAGAAGACTATGGCCAAAATGATGGAACGAGTCGTACAGACCGTGTCTGAATGCCTTAGTGAGTTATTAGCGTCACAAATGGGGCTAATGCCACAAGCTGGTAGCAATCAAACAGTGCTTCACAGCCGAAACAAAGTTCCCTCACAAGTAGATGGTGTACAGACGATGCCCTCGCTTGAGGGCCCTAGTTCCATCTTGCCTACAAAGAGCGGTAGCTCCTCGGGCTCGCAAGCCTACACAGAAGATTTACAGGAATGTGCAAGCATGGATGTTGACCCACGTGCTCAGAAACGAAGGGGTTCTCCTCTGAAGGAGACCGATACTCTTACAAGCTCTAAATCAAAGAAAGTTCTACCACAGGTCAAGGCAACAGCTAATATTTTGGAAGAGGCAGTAGCCTCTGCGGTGCTTTCGTCACCGGAAGGTAGATGAAAGTGCTGCAGTGGAACTGCAGATCAGTATTTGCTGCTTCGACAGATTTAAGTGTTTTAATTTCCCAAATCCATCCGGATGTTATCATACTACAAGAAACTTGGTTATCTCCTGACAAATTCTATAGTTTCTGTAATTACCGACCTTTTCGATTAGATCGTCCATCCAGAGGAGGTGGTTTGCTTACTTTGGTATCTAATAGATTCTGTCAAAGAGCAAAAAAATATCATTTCAGCTCATGTTTACAGAAAGTGAAATTTTGGCAATAAACTAACTCTTCCAGGAGGTCTCACATTTCCTTTAGTTAATGCGTATTTTCCTTTGGGTGTAGTGGAAACTCGGTCATTGGATTTAGTTCTGCTAAACTGTGGAAAAAAGATGGTGCTAGCTGGAGATTTCAACTCTCATCATATATTGTCACGTGGTCGTGACGTCGACGAAGGCAGCAGTCGGTAGGTTCAAAATTAAACTGTTTATTTGGGCCGAACTTGTGGCCGGTAAACGGAAAGTCAGATTACAGCAATACACACTGGCACCGATAGCGGCGAACAGAGCGTCGGCCGTCGATCAACTGTACATCGTTGGAACGCGCCGGCTTTTATAACGCACGCGTCGAACATTCTAGCCTTATCACTAGTGGTCGCGGAAGCTCTGGAATAATCTTGAGTGTTAGCGTCTTGCGTGCAATCTTAACAGAACGATCTACTACAAGCGAGAAGCTTCTGGAACAATAAGGCGCGGTCTGCGCCGAGTACTGCTGATAGTCTTTGTGGGCGGAAACCGAATACAGTGAAAGAAACGCGCGTGGCAATGCCCCCCTCTGAAAAGGCATCGTCCCGATGCTTATAGAACAGAACACATGGGAAAAATACATGCAACAATAAATAACGACAATAAATCAAGAAAGTTGAATAAACAATACGGACAAGCAAGAAAGTCCAATGAAATAAAAGTACAGTCCTTAGGTCCACTACCGCGCGTAAAACGGCTTGAGGCGCACGACATGGACGACTTCAGGTCGCGCACGCCGCCGTTGAGAGTTCGAAATGCCGTCGGGGACAACCTCGTAGTCGAGTGTGCCGAGACGTCGAAGCACCCTATACGGTCCGAAGTATCGTCGCAGAAGTTTTTCACTAAGTCCACGTCGTCGTATGGGCGTCCACACCCAAACGCGGTCTCCGGGCTGGTATTCCATGAAGCGTCGTCGAATATTGTAGCGGCGGCTGTCAGTCGTCTGCTGATTCTTGATCCGCAAGCGCGCGAGCTGTCGTGCTTCTTCGGCGCGCTGTAGATAGGCGGTCACGTCGATGTTTTCCTCGTCGGTCACGTTTGGTAACATGGCGTCGAGCGTCGTTACGGGGCTCCGTCCGTAGACCAACTTGTATGGTGTCATCTGCGTCGTTTCTTGCACGGCCGTGTTGTACGCGAAGGTCACGTACGGAAGGATGGCGTCCCACGTCTTGTGTTCGACGTCGACGTACATGGCCAGCATGTCGGCGATGGTCTTATTTAGACGCTCGGTCAGGCCGTTGGTCTGTGGGTGGTACGCGGTGGTCCGGCGGTGACTTGTGTGGCTGTATCCCAAGATCGCCTGGGTTAGGTCAGCCGTAAACGCCGTGCCTCTGTCGGTGATGAGAACCTCTGGGGCGCCGTGTCGAAGGACGATGTTCTCAACGAATAACTCGGCTACCTCGGCGGCACTGCCTTTGGGCAGGGCTTTTGTTTCGGCGTAGCGGGTGAGGTAGTCGGTGGCTACGACGATCCATTTGTTTCCGCAAGACGACGTTGGGAACGGCCCCAGGAGGTCCATCCCGATCTGCTGGAACGGTCGCCGAGGAGGCTCGATCGGCTGAAGGAAGCCTGCTGGTCTTGTTGGCGGTGTTTTCCGTCGCTGACAGTCCCGGCACGTCCTTACGTAGCGGGCGACGTCGGCGGAAAGGCGCGGCCAGCAGTACTTTTCCTGTACTCTTGCAATCGTGCGGGAAACACCGAGATGTCCAGCCGTCGGGTCATCGTGTAGGGCCTGGAGGACTTCTGGTCTCATTGCTGACGGGACCACGAGAAGGTGTTTGGCTCGAAGGGGCGAGAAGTTCTTCTTTAGGAGGACTCCGTTTCGCAGGAAGAACGACGCCAGTCCTCTCTTGAATACCTTCGGAACAGTGGCGCTCTTGCCCTCGATGTATTCGATAAGGCTCCTGAGTTCCGGGTCCGTTCGTTGTCGCTCGGCGAAGTCGTCGGCACTTATGGTTCCCAGGAAGCCGTCATCATCTTGGTCGTCCAGCGGCGGTGGGTCGACGGGGGCACGAGACAGGCAGTCGGCGTCAGAGTGTTTTCTTCCGGACTTGTAAACGACGGTAATGTCGAATTCTTGTAGTCTCAGGCTCCACCGTGCGAGGCGACCAGAAGGGTCTTTCAAGTTAGCTAGCCAACACAAGGCGTGGTGGTCACTCACAACTTTGAAGGGCCTGCCGTAAAGGTAGGGGCGAAACTTTGATGTAGCCCAGATGATGGCAAGGCACTCCTTTTCTGTTGTGGAGTAGTTGGCCTCTGCCTTGGATAGCGACCGGCTAGCATAACTGATAACCCTTTCCAGTCCGTCTGTCCTCTGCACAAGGGCGGCGCCGAGTCCTACGCTGCTCGCGTCGGTGTGTACTTCTGTTTCGGCGTATTCGTCGAAATGTGCAAGCAACGGAGACGTTTGCAGGCGTCGTTTTAGTTCCTGAAATGCTTCCTCCTGCGGCGTTTCCACTTGAACTCGACGTCGGTCCTGGTGAGGTTAGTGAGAGGCTCGGCGATGCGGGCGAAGGTTTTAACGAACCGCCTGTAATAGGCACACAAGCCGAGAAATCGACGCACGGCCTTCTTGTCGGTGGGTGGCGGGAAAGCAGCGATGGTGGTTGTCTTTTGCGGGTCGGGGCGTACTCCGGATTTGTTTATCACGTGGCCCAAGAACAAAAGTTCTTCGTACGCGAAGCGGCACTTCTCTGGCTTGAGAGTGAGTCCGGAGGTCTTGATTGCTTGAAGTACAGCTTCAAGGCGCCGCAGGTGTTCGTCGAAGTTCGAGGAAAACACAACGACGTCGTCCAAGTACACAAGGCAAGTCTGCCACTTCAAGCCGGCCAATACAGTATCCATAACGCGTTGGAAGGTCGCGGGGGCCGAGCAAAGACCAAAAGGCATGACCTTAAACTCGAACAGGCCGTCTGGTGTTATAAAGGCAGTCTTTTCTCGGTCTCTCTCGTCGACTTCGATTTGCCAGTAGCCCGTCTTCAGGTCCATCGACGAAAAGTACTTCGCGTTGTGGAGTCGATCCAGGGCATCGTCTATCCGTGGAAGGGGGGTACACGTCCTTCTTCGTGATCTTGTTCAGGCGACGATAGTCGACGCAGAAACGTAGCGTCCCGTCCTTCTTCTTCACCAACACCACGGGAGACGCCCAGGGACTCTTGGACGGCTGGATTATGTCGTCGCGTAACATTTCGTCGACTTGCTTCTTTACGGCTTCGCATTCTCGCGTCGAAATTCGATACGGGCTCTGACGAACTGGTCGGGCACTTTCTTCAGTTATGATACGATGTTTGGCGACTGGGGTCTGTCGAATTGTTGACGACGATGAGAAGCAGTCCTTGAATTGCAGGAGCAGATTTTTGAGCTGGTCTTGCTTCTGCTTTGGGAGGCTGGGGTTGACGTCGAAATCTGTTTCGGGACCTCGATTCGTCGAAGAATGTTCGGCAGTATCGGAGAGGACGAAAGCATTGCTGGTGTCCACGAATTTCTCGATGTAGGCGACTGTCGTACCAATGTTGAGGTGCCTATATTCGTGGCTGAAGTTTGTAAGCAGTACCTTTGCTTTGCCGTCGCGCAACTCGGCGATGCCTCTTGCGACGCAAATCTGACGGTTCACAAGCAGGTGCTGATCGCCCTCGGCGACGCCTTCAAGGTTAGCGGGTATTTCGGTGCCGACGGAAATGACGACGCTGGAAAGAGGCGGAACGGTGACCTGCTCTTCTATTACATTCAAGGGATGATTCTCCGGCGACGTGTGGGGCGGCAACGCTTTATCTGAAGTCAGTGTTATCGACTCAGACTTCAGGTCGATGACGGCGCCGTGTTGACTTAGGAAGTCCATCCCCAGTATCACATCCCTGGAGCAGTGCTGCAGAATTAGAAAGCTGGCGGGATAAGTCCGGTTATTGATGGTCACTCTTGCGGTACAGACACCGGCCGGCGTTATTAGATGACCCCCAGCGGTCCTGATTTCAGGGCCTTGCCAAGCAGTCTTTACTTTCTTCAACTTCGTCGCGAAAGACCCACTGACGACGGAATAGTCGGCTCCAGTGTCGACGAGAGCGGTGACGTTGTGCCCGTCGAACATTACGTCGAGGTCGCTGGTTCGTCGTCGTGCGTTGCGGTTGGGTCGCGGCGTCGGATCACGGCTGCGTCGAAATGTTGTGGTGCTTCCATGCTGCATCGTCAGGTTTTCGGTCCGCGAGGTTTCATCGGTAGGGCTTCGTCTGCTTCGCGTCGTGTTGCGCAGGTCTCGTCGCGTTGTCGTAGGCGGCGGCCGCGGAGGATCTTCGGCATTTCGTCGAACAGCAACCGCACCTCCATCGGTTGCTGCCCTTAGTTTCCCGGGTACGGGCTAGGTGACCGGCCCCGATTTGGGCCAGTGTACTGCCGGCGGTGCGGTGACATGTAGCGGCCGGGCGACGGTGAGCGGGAAGGTCGTCGGGGCGTCCACTGAGCTCCTGCGAGGTAGTCGGCGATGTCTTGCGGTCGTTCACCCCGCTGTGGACGAGGCGCATCGACGGCGAAACTGCGTAGGCCCATCTGGCGGTACTGGCAACGGCGGTAGGTGTGGCCAGCTTCTCCGCAGTGGTAGCACAGGGGGCGGTGGTCAGGGGCGCGCCAAACGTCGGTCTTCCTCGGAGCGGAACGCTGGCCGGTGGGTGGGCGGTATGGCGTCGGTGGCGGTGGCGGCAAAGTCTGGCGGCGGAACTGCGGTGGTGCGAAGTCTTCACGTGGGCGCGGCGGGGGAGCGTTACGACGAGCTGCGGCAGCGTAGCTCATCGCTTGTGGCTCACGCTGCGCTGGTTCAGCTGCTCCAAGAACTTGCCGGATTTCCTGGCGCACGACGTCGGTGATCGGCTCCACCTCAGGCTGCGAAGTTGGCAAGAATTTGCGCAGCTCCTCCCGAACGATTGCTCTGATGGTGTCGCGCAGGTCGTCGGGATATAGCGCTTGAACTTCCCCGTAGGTCGTCGAGGGAATGCGGTGGTTGTACTGGCTAGTACGCATCTCCAGCGCCTTCTCGATCGTCGTGGCCTCCGAGACAAATTCCGTGACAGTCTTTGGCGGGTTGCGTACAAGGCCGGCAAACAGGTCTTGCCTAACCCCCCGCATCAAGAAGCGAACCTTCTTTTCCTCGGACATGGAGGGGTCAGCGTGGCGGAGGAGCCGGGTCATTTCCTCCGCGAATATAGTGACGCTTTCGTTAGGAAGTTGCACCCGTGTCTCCAGCAAGGTTGCAGCCCTTTCCTTTCTGACGACACTCGTGAACGTTTCCAAAAATGTGCTGCGAAAGATGTCCCAGGTTCGAAGAGTGGACTCACGATTCTCGAACCAGGTCCTAGCTGCGTCGTCTAGGTAAAAGTATACGTGGCGCACCTTGTCGTCGGCGTCCCAGTTGTTAAATGTTGAGACCCTTTCGAATGTCTCAAGCCAGGTTTCGGGGTCTTCACTTGAAGATCCGTGAAACGTCGGCGGCTCTCTGGGCGGCTGCATCACGATTGCTGCGGGGGGCACTGCGGTCGTCATCGTGCTCGTTGTCTTCGTCGCCGTGGTCCGGATCTTGTCGGGTAGGGGTCCGTATTCTGGTAGGAGACCTTGCTGCCTGCGGCTGGCTCGCTGCTCAGCGTCCACGTCGGTGTCCCCTTGGCGGTGTGGGCTTGGCTCACGGTTGCAGGGGGGCGTTCGGTACATGGACCGGGAAGCACCTCCACCAGATGTCACGTGGTCGTGACGTCGACGAAAGCAGCAGTCGGTAGGTTCAAAATGAAACTGTTTATTTGGGCCGAACTTGTGGCCGGTAAACGGAAAGTCAGATTACAGCAATACACACTGGCACCGATAGCGGCGAACAGAGCGTCGGCCGTTGATCAACTGTACATCGTTGGAACGCGCCGGCTTTTATAACGCACGCGTCGAACATTCTAGCCTTATCACTAGTCGTCGCGGAAGCTCTGGAATCATCTTGAGTGTTAGCGTCTTGCGTGCAATCTTAACAGAACGATCTACTACAAGCGAGAAGCTTCTGGAACAATAAGGCGCGGTCTGCGCCGAGTACTGCTGATAGTCTTTGTGGGCGAAAACCGAATACAGTGAAAGAAACGCGCGTGGCAATATCATGGGGGTTCAGAACGGATCAGAGTGGAAAACGTCTATGGGATTGGGCGGCGTCAAATAATTTCAGTTGTCATAACACTGGATCATTAACATTTTTACGGCGGCAATTCAGATCGGTACTGGATCTTACGTTTTCGGGTCCACGACTTTCGGTATTATCTTGGGAGACAGTTGAGGCTGGTACAAATAGCGACCACGTTCCTGTAGTATTCGAGATCCACTGCTCACAGTACCATGAGCACTTTAACGTTCGTTCGTTTATCGATCATAACAGGTTTAAAATGAATTTGCGGGAAGCTTTTACTTCTTTAGCTGGGAATCCGTGCTGCGCTCGTAATGTTTGCGCTATTCTCGTCTCCTCTCGAAAGAGGTCGGAGTTCACGGTACAGGAAAGGAAAGACGCTTCATCTAAAAATTGGTGGAATGACGACTGCTCGAGGGACTATAAGCGTCGGAAAGCAGCGTTGAAACAGCTCATGCACAATCAGTCTCCCAGAAATTGGAGCAATTACAAGTTTATTGCAGCGACATTTAAGCGCACAGTAGCGAGAGCAAAGGATGAATATAATGTTCGCCACTTTGAGTTCCTTTCCAAATCGAACAATAAAAGAGCGTTGTTCCGGTATTTAAGATCAATCAAAGTAATTCCGCGTCCCTTAAATACAGAATCAATAGTGCTTACTACCCGAGAAATAGAAGACTCTCTCGGTGTAATTGCCAGAGGGTTGGAGGCTACATTTTCTACCTGCATTCCTTCAACTCTTGTGAGACAGGACACTCTCGAAAATATTGACGATATATCATTGTCGGACTTATCGTCAGTGGTAGCATGTTTACCAGCAGCAGCACCAGGCCCTGACGGAATTACTACGAAGATGCTGAAAATCTTCTTTGACGTCGCTCCTAACGTGTTATTGGATACTGTAAATAATTCTATAAAACATGCTTGGATTCCTTCTGTGTGGAAAGTAGCGAAAGTGATTCCTCTGCTTAAAGATAAGAACAAAGGGATTAGCTCTGGACAACATTCGACCGATTTCATTAACGTCCAATTTCGTAAAGTTAATTGAGAGATTATTACACGCTCGGATAACTAAATTTGTGACTGCTAATAGATTATTAAGTCCCTGTCAAATTGGTTTTAGACCAGGCATGTCAATCTGGTGTGCACACGTTGATTTGGAGAGCAGAATCCAGCTAGCACGGCGACAGAAACAGTATGCAGCATTAGTTACTTTAGATATCTCTAAAGCGTACGATAGTGTCGAATACCCCATTTTAATAGAACGAATGAAGGAGATTGGCTTGCCTGAATACTTTATTGCGTGGACGACTAAGTTCTTGCTGGACAGAGAGTTTTACTGTGTGCAGGGCGGGATTTCAACGGAGAAATTCAGACAGACACGCGGTGTTCCCCAAGGAGCGGTTTTGTCCCCGCTACTGTTTAATGTCTTGCTTAGCTCCATTCCTCGTCATCAGAGAGTGACCACGTATGTTTACGCGGATGATATAGCATTCTTTGCTTCAGCGGGTGATATTCAATCACTTTATGCCATTTTACAAGGTTACTTATCTACATTGGAAGGGTGGCTAGACAATATTTGTTTGACCATTAATGTACGTCAGTGTGCAGTTCTAGCATTCTCTCCACAAGACAATTTAAATATATCCCTATCATTCCATCAAGCAGACATTCCCCAAGTGCAAACAGTCAAGTACCTAGGTATTATTTATGACGGAAAGCTTAACTGGCGTATGCATATTGAACATACAGCGACCAAAGCGTCACGTGCGATGGGCCTACTCAGAAGGATTAGTAATAATCGATGGGGCATGCGAACAAACACATTAATAATGATTTACCGGATGTATATACGCCCTATACTGGAGTTTGGATGTTCTTTGTTTTCTGGCGCTCCAGCATGGAAGTTACGTCCGCTAGTGTTACTTGAGCGCCAAGCACTTCGCTGGTGCATGGGGCTACCCAAATTTGTAGCTAATGCAGTTCTATATAAGGAATCCCGAATCCCTTCCTTGCGCATTAGATTCGAATTAATAACAGTTCAAACATTCTTAAGGCTCTATGAATCGCCGATAAGACGAGACGAATATATATTTATCAGCCAACCAGCCCTGTTTTTCAATGTCTCGTGGCCTCGCTCTCATACCCCACAGGTAATCTTTACCCAACAGCTATTGGACCCATTACAGATAAGGCTTAATGATATAGTGGTAACGAGTGACAGGTTAAGTGAATTGGCCATATCATATGATGATATATTCCCCAATAACGCGAAGTTACTTCCTTGGAATGTACTGAATGGACTTTTTCAGGATCACTTAAATCAGATTGCCACGACGGTTGTAATAGCAACAGATGCTTCGCAGTGTGAAGAAAAGGCCAGGGTGGGAATTTTTTCAACACAGTTAGACTGGTCGTTTTCTGTAAGACTTCCTGATTATACGCATATATTTTGGCCGAATTCTTAGCTGTTATTTTAGCCCTACGTAAGCTTCCCTTACCCATAACTTCTGTGGCTATAGTTACCGATTCATTATCACTCTGTTCCGCACTATCTACACCAACAGAATCGCATATTCTAAGATTATTGCGCTTACTAGTTCCACATCATTTGCGAAACCTTCGATTAATTTGGGTGCCGGGACACAAAGGAATAGTTTTGAATGAAGTTGCGGACACTTTGGCAAAGGCTTCTCTGGCAGGTCCAGTTCTTCCTCTCCTTCCAGATACGGCGTTGGTCGCTGCGGCAAGATTCAGAAAGTATGCTTTGTCGGTGCTTACTCCAAGTCTCGCTGCATCGGCGGATTTTCAGCACCTTCAGTTCCCCTGGAGCAGGAAGTGGTGTGAAACAAGGCGGAAAGAAGTAATAATAACCAGACTGCGATGCAGAATACCAAATCTGAATTTATACAGGCACAGAGCGGGCCTGGTGATCTCTCCTTCTTGCTCCTTTTGCAACTAGACAGAAACTATAGAACACGTCTTGCTGAGCTGCCGACGTTTTTTCACACACAGAAAAAAGAATATTGAAGTTACATTGCGAAATCTTGGTCTGCCAGTTACGTCGACCGTTCTATAATCATTTGGGGCCTCTGCGCTGGGACACTCGGACAGGAATATATTCAATGCTGTCGAAAAGTTTATATGCGACTCAAAAAGATTTAACAGTTAAATCAACCGCTAATAATTCTACATTGTCATCCTAGTAAAAAAAACATTTGGTCATTGGGAGGTTAAGCAAGATAGTGAAATGTAAAATTAGGATTTATCATAATTAACGCGTCATTACAATTGCAACTGTAACCGACATTACCACTTTAAAAAATTAATAATCCAGACTGTATGATCCGCCCGACTCTTAGCCGATCCCCCTGAGTGGGTAGGTGCCAATCATACAAGGAGCATCATCATCATCAGAAGAAGACGCCAGCAAGAACGACAGCGTCTGTGGACGTCCATGCCAGAGCAGGGATAAATCAAATATGTGGGAAAACAAACGCCTCACGTCTTCCCACAAGTGGTGACCCGGACTTCGAGCGGTAACGCGCACCTACTCGTCCTTTCGCCAACGCACCGAGTGTCACGGCCAACCCTGCTTCTTCGCTGACCACGGTAAAGTCCTTCAGCCCCGTTCATTTCGGCTGACCATGGACACCACATCCCACAGCGACGCGACGCCGAATCCCACGGTACCTGACCCTGTCGTCGCTACTCTCAAGCTCCCGGAGTTTTGGCAGGCGGACTCTGAACTCTGGTTTCTGAGCGTCGAGCCACTCTTCCGACGACACCGGGTAACATCGCAAACAGCGAGGTACGACTATGTCATCGGCGCTTTACCACCTGCTGTCATCGCCATCGTAAGAGACATTCTGCATTCTCCACCTCCTGACAACCCCTACGACACTCTTAAAGACGAGCTCATACGCCGGACAACCGAGTCGGAACGGCGTAGGCTCCAGCAACTGCTCACCTCGGAGGAACTCGGTGACCGAAAGCCTACGGAGCTTCTGCGTCGCATGCGACACCTGATTGGGGACCACTCTGCTGCATTGGACGCATCCATCCTACGCGAACTCTTCCTACAGCGACTGCCACAACAGGTGCGGATGATTTTGAGTATGTCGTCCACAGAAACCCTCGACTCACTGGCACGGATGGCCGACAAGAGTACGGATATCGGTGCCCCGTGCATATCTGCGATCGTGAAACAACGTGACACTTCCCTCTTTGCGCCGGTCCGCGACGGCCGCGGACCGCCTTCTTCAAGCTAACGAGGAGCTCAACCGCAAAGTGGATCTGCTGGTCACTGAACTGAGCTCACTCAAGGTAAACCACCGACGCAATGCGTCACGACAACGGTGCCAAAGCCGCGAAAGATCACCAAGTCTGCCTCGCAGCGTCTGCTGGTACCACCACGGATACGGAGCTCGAGCTCGTCAGTGCCATCAGCCATGCCAGTTTGCGGGAAACGCACGGGCCATGCACTGACGGCGCCCAGTGTTTCCGACCCGACATACAGCCGCCTATTCCACGTCACGGACCGCGTCACCAAAGTCCGCTACCTCATCGACACAGGTGCCGAAGTGTGCGTTGTTCCTCCTACGTTGGAGGACCGCCGACGACGCCAGACCTCGCCGCCTGTCACCGCTGTCAATGGTTCGACCATACGGACCTATGGACAGAGGTCTGTTACGCTTGACATCGGCCTGAGACGCACGTTTCGATGGATCCTCTTAATCGCCGACGTGCGTGTACCCATCACCGGTGCGCATTTTCTTTGGCATTTTAAGCTTGTAGTAGACCTACGACATAGCCGTCTCGTGGATTCTGAGACCCACCTAACTGTTCAAGGCGCGACATCAAGTTTACCACCCTTGCGTCTCGTGCAAGCTCATGCCAAAGTCTCCCCGCCATGGTCTACGCTTCTGGAAGAATTTTCCGATCTCTTCCGTGCCCCATCTCTTGAAGACCCGATACGCCACCATGTCACTCATCACATAGTGACAGTAGGAGCGCCGGTGTTTGCACGTGCACGCCATCACGTCACTCACAGTGGACGCCTCTGACGTCACCATTGGAACAGTCTTGCAGCAGTTGGTCGACGAAGTTTGGAAGCCGGTCGCCTTCATTTCACGGAAGCTCTCACAGACCGAGTGCCGCTACAGCACATTCGGTCGCGAACTGCTCGCGGCCTATTTGGCTGTCAAGCACTTTAGACACTTTCTCGAAGGTCGGCAGTTCCATATCCCCACCGACCACAAGCCGCTCACGTGTCACTCGAGCGCTACCAACTCTGCCCACACCCCACGTGAGGTCCGCCAGCTTGCCTACATAGCGGAGTTCACGCGTGATATCCGGCACATCAGTGGCAAAGACAAGCCCGTTGCTGACGCACTTTCCCGAATAGAAATCAACGCAACGATGGATGAGTGCCCATCAGTCCATTTTGCAGCCATGGCTACTGCACAACAGGAGGACAGCGAGCTTCAGGTTCTGCGACTCCAAGAGAACTTCCTCAAGTTCGAAGATGTCCAACTTCCAGGCTGCGCGATTCCGCTTGTTTGCGACACCTCTACCGGTTGTCCTCGCCCGTACGTTCCAGCACCATTTCGCCGCAGCGTCTTCGACGCCTTGCATTCGTTGTCGCAACCCGGCATACGTGCGACTCAGCCCCTCATCACAGGGCGATATCTATGGCCTCGAATGAACAACGACGTCCGCCGCTGGACACGTGCGTGCCTCAAGTACCAGCTTACCAAAGTCCAGCGCAACACAGTCAGGCAACTGGGTACCTTCACGCCTCCTGACTCGCGGTTCAGTGACATGCACCTGGACCTCGTAGGCCCTTCGCCCCCCATCGTAAAACAGCC
>JALIZH010026452.1:0-43612 GCA_030522465.1 Rhipicephalus appendiculatus
ACAATTCAAACATGATTACTCTGCAAAGGGACATAATGTTGGGAACAATGTGTCATAAGACACATCATAATCACCCACTATGCTATGTGAGTGTAGCTGTGAGTGGATACTGCACTCTGCCGTTGGACATTAGGAGAAGAAAATGAGCACAAGCAGGCCCACAGGTCCTTTCACGTGAAAACTGAGTCAGATCATAGCCTGTTGAATACATTGCTGCAAGGCCCAATTAGTTCCGACGGAACAACCAAGCCGAAGCGTTCTATCTTACAACTGTAGAAGTATATTCGTACTCAGATTTATATATTATTGCTTTTACTTGTTTTATAGAGAGATAGAGACACAGAGGGAGAAATGCTTTAAATGAGATGCTGGAGATGTTAGTGTGGCTATTGGTCTGACATCCTACTCCAAGTGCTGGGTGATGATTAAGATATACACACTGAAAAACACATAACAGCACAAGCATCCACACACCCGCACATAAATTACATTTAACAGTTTGCGACTGTTTTGCGTTGATGGGATTTCTATTCGTTTTTAAAAGGCGAGCACATACGCGTTGGAGTGAAACAATGGCGGAGATTTCCGGCAGTGCTCTTAGGACATCAGAGTGCTAGTTGTCGTGAAGTCCTCTAGAAACAAATTTTTATAGCTTGAATTATGTCATATGGTGGCACCAGCACTACTAAAAAGGGTAGTAGTTGGCAGAATGATCTTCATCAATACATCCTCCACGTTTTCATTTCTCTCCCCCGCATCAAGATTACACCCGCCGCGGTGGTCTACGGACATGGTGATTCACTGCTGCCCCGAAGGTCGCGGGATCGATTACTGGCCGCGACGGCCGAAGTTCGCTGGAGGCACGATATCTGAAGTCTGTGCGATTAGATATAGGTGTATGGCAAAGAACCTCAGATGGTCTAAATTTCCGGAGCACTCCAGAACGGCGCCTCCCATAAGCGCATCGTGATTTTGGGATGTAGAACCCTAAAAATGAATATTATCAGGACTATGGGAACCTAATTTGGGCAGTGAAAAATTCGCGCTCACCGAGTTGAACTTTGCTGCACTCTTCGGCGAACGCAGCTGCGAAGATACAGAGGGTTACGGTCACTGGTAACATAGCGGCGGACATGGGCCTAAAGGCCGATGATTTCCAATGCCAGAGCAGCAACTGGTAGCGGTCAAAGAAAGAGTGGAGTCAAGCAGCAGATACAACGCAGCTTATATCGTGCAGTGGATCCCGAGTCCGTGATGAAACCTGGCCTTGAGACACAGGTAGGACGACGCGAATAAAAAAGAAGAAACTCTATCACGCATCATTCACTGTACGTACAAGGATGCGCGATGAGGAACACTCATGGCCATGTGTACTTTTACAACTTTGCGCCTCTGCATGATAATGGCAATCCAAGAGTGATGAGTCTGTGCAGAGAAACATTCATGTTTGAGCAGCTCCCTCTGCGCGTGTGCGTTGGAGGCTGATGTGCGCGAGTTTCGGCGTATCGGTGCTGCTCAGAAGGCGGACGTTATGGGGAAAATATAGGTGGAATCATCGTTGCCTTGTGTACTCAGGCAGCTCCCCCGTGTGCTTGCGTCCATGCAGAGAGGCAGGAAGGCGGACGCCCGCTTTGACTTTGACCGGCTACGAAATAATTCTCCGAAACTTTGAAATCACGAGATGTATGCGATAGAGAATAAGGCTGAAGCGTTTGCTTGAAAGTGCACTGCGGGTGACAGGCTGCTAAGGGCTTGATTTTGGGGAACCACAAGTAAAAACTTCAGCCTTGATGTGCCCGAGAAAATGGAACTGCCTTCGCCAGCGGTTATGGCCGCTTAAAGACAAAGTCAGTTTTTTTTTTACTCGACATCTTGAGCGAAGACATACAATGATGCTGAGTAGTATAGAAGCCACACAAAACTCGAGAAAAGACCACATGTAGAGATAGGAAACCTTGAGAGGGCCAATACATAAGAAATAATCACTGTCTTGTTTTGCAATGTCATCGAAAATTCACCAAAGGCGGACGAACGACATTGCATCACATAAATATTAATTAATATCATCTGTTTGAACAAAAGCTTTATGGAATCAGCGTGGCCTGTTTCGCGATAACCCATATATTGGAGTTGACTTCTTCCAAGAACTGGTGCTCAGCTTTAACGCTGCACATCTGCGAATAAAACGCAATGATGGCAAGCACTACGTTCAGGCCCTACCTGCATCTCAAGCTGACAAGATCACATTGGTTGATCCAATCAGCCCCATTCGTGGCAAGAAACCACGCCAGGATCACAAGTAGCATGCACAATCATGCAGCTGTGGAGACACGTGAGATTAAAGCGGCGAAGACTGAACTTTACCGCCGGTAGACATTGTGGGAACTGCGACGAAGCGCTTACTTCGTATCTCTGTGTTGAATACATTGAACAACCAGCCCCTGCATTCAAAAATAGTTAGTTAAAAAAAATAAAAAAAAAACACAATACAAGACTTGATGTCCCATACGGAGACGAGAGGCGATGATAACGATGATGACGACGATAACGATGATGATGAAAATGGCGATGATAACGATGATGATGATCCTAATAATATGACACCTACCCCTTGAAGAGGGTGGTCAATAATGGGACAGATATAGACGTCCCTTTAGAAACGCCGATTTGCTCGAAAACCTTCAGTATATACGAAATAGTACCTTTATTATAATTGTTATTATTATTACGACATCAAATCGATTAGCTACGTGAGACACAATACAGAATATAAGATACCAAAATGTGCTAAAATTGCAATGGATAGATTTAACAAATAAGTTGTATTGATTCGGAAATGAGTTCCCCAAGACAATGCATATATCTCGGCCTCGGTGCCCCAGCGCAGCGAAGAGGAATTATCGCGTGCTTGTTTTTGTCAGATTCTATGCCTCATGTATCGCAAAAACAAAACGCATATAGAGGTGCGCTCAAAGTTCGCATTACGGAGTAACATAATCGTCGATGCGTTTTCGTTCTTGTTGAATAAGGTAAAACCCTAGTTGGAAGCTTACGGGCCTGTAGAGACGTAGCTCTCACTGATGCAACTCTGCTTTTCAATCAATTTCGTCCACGTTATTTCGACTTCGCGATCAAAATACGTAGAGAAATATTGCTGATTGAATAATCTCTACCTATTTCCTTCTCATTTTCGCCCTTTCTATTTTTATTTCTCATTGTTCACTTTCTTTCTCTCGCTCTCTGTTTCTTTCTCCCTCTTTCTTTTTCTTTATTTCTCTCTTTCCTTTTCTTTCTGCCTTTCCTCTGTTTTTCTATCTCTTTTTGTGTCTGTTTATTTCTATATTTTTTATCTTTCTTTCTATGTCGTTCTCTGTCTTTTTATATTTCTTCCATTTTCTCTCTCTCCGCTTTTTTCCTCTTTCTTTCTTTGTTTCTCATTATTTCCCTCTTTTTTTTTCTTCTTTTGCTCTCTGTTTTTTCTTTCTTTTTTCTCGTGCCTGCTTCTTTCTCCTTTTTGCAGTCTATCTTTTCATGTGTTTATTCTCTTTATCTTCCTCTATATTTTTTCATTTGATTTCTTTCTAGCTCTCTTTATCTATCTCTTCTCTCTTTGTGTCTATTTCTTTCGCTCTTTCTTGTTCACGTGCTCTACTTCGTCGAGCACAGTTTTCGCTTATCGCAAGCACCAGCTCTACTCGGTAGTAGAGTTTCCCCAATTACTGCGGGACATACCGACCTGCGGAGTTCAGCACGATGGAGCACAAGTTACCGGCATCTTAAAGAGCTTCGCCGCTGAAATGTTTCTTGAACGGCTTGACTATTTCACAAGGTCGTAGTAAATATTGCCAACAGGACTTTGACAAGGAAGAGAAAAAAAACACGCTTTACAAAATGGTACATTAAAATACGTTACCTATACACAAGAGAATACGAATAAGCGACGGGTAACTGAAAGTTTCAAGGATTACGAGTCAGTACGTGAGGACGTGTACCAGAGGAGGTGAAAAAACAACAACACTCAATTAGAAAATGGAACAAGTGGGTGCTGTATATATACAGTTAAAACCCGATTCAATTTTAATGAAGCTGCATGCTCTAAAATCTAAGTAAGTGTAATACAAAACGACAAAGAAGTTCATTAAGCGTTTCCGCTTTATTCAATGCTTTGGCAGTTTTTTCTGGGCTGCCAGGGAGTGGGTGTAAAAAAAAAGTAGATTACCCCATTCCGCAAAAATGCCTCTTTATAGTTGCGCGTAATCCCACAGTGAATGCAAGCGAAGAGGCAAATATTTCACGACTTTCGAAACCTAACCGAACAGCCCTGAAACAGGGAATTCATCAAGCGTCACACAGAAACAAATGTCCTGACGCTCATCGAATGCGGCCGCCACGAGAGGGCGCAGTGCTCTTGGTGACACATATATGGCTCGCTGTCAAGAACGGCTGAATTGCTCGAAAGCGTGAGAATGGCTATAAAATGAATACCACTTTAGGCATTCGAGTACAGCAGTGGCGCGCAAAAAAAAAAAAAAAAAAAAAAAAAAAGAAAAAAAAAGAAAAAAAAAAAGAAAAAGAAAAAAAAAACCGTCAGGCCTGCGCGAGAAGCGCAGCACATCACATCGAAAGCTGGAAGAGCGCCATTTCTAGAACCCGTTGGAAACTCTCTTGGGGCTACATCTCAGTGCATAATAGAAACGCGCGAGCTGCGCAATAAATCCCGCCAGCAGCTTGTAGCCAGCCAGACCCCGAAAACGGGCCGCGCGGTTAAGCTATTGTACTTGAATCTCCGAAACCTTATATTACGCCCGTGTGCATTTATCCTGTTTGAAAGTAGGTGCCGAAGATGAGGCAGTCGACATGCTGCAGCCATTCGCAACAAAATATGCTTGTGAGCGGACATTCTCGTCACTATAGGCTAACTGAAATATAAGCACAGGTATTGGCTGAATCTAGCAGGCTACATGCGGCTGGCCCTGAGTGTTGCTGAGCCTCGCCTTGGTTTGTTAATGGAAGGAAATTAAGTTCAGTTGCATGTCAGTGAATGCATTTTTCATATACCGTTGGTTTTGAATTAATTGCACGTGAATGTAGCATGAACCGAATGAAAAATGCTTGCATAAAAGTGGTGAGGGGGGGGGGGGTTCCTTGGCACTTAATAGAGTTTAGCAGTGTTCCCTGGGACACGCATGCTTGAGAACCCCTTATCTATTTCACTTGTTAAGGCTTCTTTAAATACTGCATTTCTTGAAAATTGTTCCCTGCAATTTTTAGAAAGAAACGCATTTTCAATCTTCATAAGCAGTGTTTTTTCTTCATTCTGTACGATATCTATCATGGATCCGATTCACTTCGCGCTGCCACGTAGAAAGCGAACGCCAAGCGCAAAAAGCAAACGTAGACCAGAGCCTACCCGTGGGTCGCAGGCAGGCTCCGTGCGTGGTTCCACGTGTGTCGTTTGTTCGTGACGAGTACTTGTGAATAGGCGAAGCCTACTATACTCCTTAAAGGGACCCTGCAACACTTATATAGCATGGTCAGAAAACGCTGCTGATCGATAGTCGAGGCTCCCGAGAACACGCGAGCCAAACATTACAGCGCAGCACGCGGCCTGGAATTTACAATTAATTTTCATTAAGTCAGGTAACAATCGATCCCTCTTCTCTCAACAAATGATGTGATATGCCCAAATTACTGCGCCGTATACACAAAGTCCACGGCCGTGGACGGAACTGAGCACTGTGAGCTGCATACTTACAATGGCCGCCGCGGGATGCCGCGACATGTACGTGCTTGATCACACTGAATGTCAGCCGCGCGTTCGAACGAAAAATTAAAAGGAAGTGCTCAAGGTCATGACGCGCGCTTACGAAGGGACGCATCTTACCCTCTTATCATCCCCCTCCCTGCTTAGCTTAGTCATTAGCTTAGACTGCTTAGCGACCGCGCTAAGCAGTTTAAGCTAACGACTAAGCTAATCCCAGTAACTCCGCTCGCACTTGGCGGATTCTAAAAACTTTTGTGGTATGTAGCTCGTGACTCGACACGCGCTGATAATGAGACTAGTCCATTTTAACTCAGAAAAGTGTTACAGGGCCCCTTTAAGAGGCCCACCCCCTGCTCGTTTGACGGCGAGTGCAGAAGGCGCCTTTGCGTCTGGGCTCTTTGAAGGTGTTATGATGCGCGTCGCTGACGAGGCTACCAGAAGGTCAGAAATGCCCCGTATGCTAGAGAGTATTTAAAAGTAACCGAGCGAGTCGCCGCGGGGGCTCACGTCTCCCTCTGCTGAAGCGTGAAGGTGGAAACGGTGGGGGGAGGATGTTGTATGTATAAGTTGCAGGCGGATCTAGCCTTGCGAAATATGCAGGTGATTGCACCGTCCCGTTTTCTTCTTTCAGATTATATTGACAACATGATAAATCTTAATTTAAAAGTCAAGCCCGGGCAGGCTACCAAATCTTTTTAGAACTTCTTGCTGGGCGAGTTGGTGCATGTACATGGTGGGAATCGTTGGGCATTCAGTCGGACAAATACAGGGAAAACAACGAAATATACGAGAAGAGCACGAACGCTCAACTGGCCTTATTCATTTGATCGCTGCATATACACGCTTTCATTTTCTCAAACGTCCCAAAGAAAAATAGAGGGGAAGGAAAGGAGGACAATATAGACGTCAAGCCTACATCACATAAACAGAAAGTGCTCAGAAAACTGCTTTGCACGTCAACAGGGCAACAGATGTGTCACACGCAACAGAAGTGTCACGCAGTCATCGCCTGTTTCTTTAAAATAAAGAGCTTCTAAGACATCACGCCCTACTGTGTCCTTGTTCCTGCCTAGAATGTTTACACTTTTGATACTGGCTCGCCCCCCAAAAATGAACTGCAATGAGTAGGCAAGTTCGCTTTGTCTGTTCTTGTAACCGACGCCGCATTGACATATACGCCTTCATTCACGCAACGCCCTGTTTGGGCCCCGTATGATTGCGCGCACGTGAGCGGGATTTGGCAAACAACTCCTGTGGCACATTTCACGAACGTTTCGGCATGCTTTTCACCGCAGTCGCTTCGTCGTTCTCCGTTCCCGCCGAACCGTGGGCATAAGCCGGCAAGATTTTTTTGGCGCAGAAGAAACCGCTTGGACGTCATGCCCATGTGCCACTTTTTTCAAGTTATGATTGACTTTGTGCACATATGGCACAAGCGTGAACCACTTGCGCAGGGTGCTGCGGCTAAGGTTTTTTTCCCTATATCTTATTGAGAAGTTTCTTTGCCGTGATGATCTCGGAGGGTAAGCCGGCTGAAAGCAGCCTATTCATTTGGTTATGGAAGCTATCATGCATGGCGGGCGGGAATGATTCCACGTACAAACTTGCGATTGCCCTCCTAATTATCTTCAAATGTGGAGAATGAAAAGGCAGAGGCTATTTCTGCACTCTCGATCAGTGGCATACCAACTTGTTTGCGAGTGGGGGGGGGGGGGGAGGGGGGGGGGGGGGCAAGATTCCCATGTATATAGACGAAGGTCGTGCCACGGCCGAAACGTTAAACAGTAAAAAATATTCAATTTTCTTTAGTGTGCTCCTTCATTTCTTAACTATATGTGTCCCGGACCTACAGAACTTTCTTTTGCAAATTATATATATATATATATATACATATATATATATATATATATATATATATAGAGAGAGAGAGAGAGAGAGAAAGAGAGAGCGGTAGAGAACTTCATTTGTATTCAGTTTTATGCGATTTTTTCATATAGAGAGATAGAACTTCGTTAGCAGTGATCAATACCATTTTAGAAAAAAGTACACTCAGTTCTAAGTAGCATATCCACTGGGATACAATACTTTAACGTGTTATGCACGTAATGGTATTGCAAGTAACACTTTTTTATGCAATACACACACAACATTAAGCATGAATACAATTATGTCGATGGCGGCCTGCCCAGTAGTGTAGATTTGTATCATTCAATGCAGTTTTGTTTACGTCTAGAAGCGACTCACTAATAATTGCGCTTTTTAAATCTAGGTAGCCGTTACCGCACGTGTTCTTTTCCGGAATTAGTACAACGCTTTCGTGCACATAGAGAGGTTTGCGGATATATTTTGTCTTGTTTACTCCTAGTGGAAATAGTGCTTCACTATGCCGCCGCATCGCCTCTGCAGATAGGAGCGGACAAGTTTGCACTAGAAGCCACGCCACTCAATTCGTCGCGTGCTGGACGGGGGTAGTCTATGAAATCCCTCTGACATGCGGGAAGTTGTACATCGGCCAAACGGGTCGGTGTATAAATGAAAGACTAAGGGAACACCACCTTTCCATAAAGAACGGACAAGGTTCCAATTTGCCTCTTCACTGCAGCGCATGCCATTCGGCTGCTTGTGGCAAACCGTGCCAGCCTTTGCTGGCGCCAACGAAAATCTTGAGGCGAAGTCGGGACCAGTTCGCACGTGAGCTTGCCGAGGCTTTCTTCATCATGAAAAAAAAAGAGACATTTGCGTCAGTGATACCTCCATAAGATTGTACGATAATGAAAGCAGGTTCCTCGCATGCGCATAGATGAATTTGCAGTTTGTATCGTATAAATATGCGTTTGCTTTTCAATAAAATCCAGTCGCGAGTCTGCGCCCGTCCTCGTTCACTTCCTTGTCCCTGTGTTCTTTGCGCAGCACCTTGTTTCATCATGTACGACCGACTCGCCCAGCAACATGCATTATTGCTAGAACATATAATTGCATGGAATGTTTACAGCCACCTGGAAACTAACAAATTTTTCTTTTCTAATCAACCCGGATTTCGAAGGAATTTCTCATGCGAGACGCAATTATTCGAATTAACAACCGATTTACATGCTAACATGGACGAAAATCTTCAAACTGATTGTGCTTTCCTCGATTTTTCAAAAGCGTTCGATCTCGTTCCACATCGTCGCTTAGTTCTGAAATTATCAGTTCTCCAACTAGACTCCTTCACACTAACATGGATTCAAAATTTTTTGTGCAAACGCCAACAGTTCACAGTAGTTAATAATCATTCATCTCCCCTTACTTACGTTACCTCAGGTGTACCACAGGGAAGCGTTCTTGGGCCGTTACTATTTCTCATCTACATAAACGATTTACCGAGTAATATTTCCTCACATGTGCGCATTTTCACAGATGAATGCATTCTCTATCACCCTGTTAAGACTAACAACGATCACCAAGTCCTCCAGAAAGATCTTGAACTTGTTTCTATTTGGTGTAAAACTTGGCTTATGAAGCTTAACGTTGCTAAGTGTAAAATCATTAGTTTTAGCCGCAAGCGTACTAAACTACCTTTCTGTACCATATAAATAACACGAATATCTTGCATGACACACGATAAAAATATCTTAGTGTTTATATAACTTCTACCCTTTCGTGGTCAACTCATATTGAATACATTCGCGCCAATGCTTCCAGATCACTGGGCTACATACGTCGCAAGTTGCATCATTCTACTAACGACATTCGTAAACTAGCTTATCTAACATTTGCACAACTTCAGCTTCAGTACGCGGCATCCATTTGGTCTCCCCATTAAAAATATCTAATCGAAAAACTAGAATCAGTACAAAATAGGGCTGCACGTTTCATTTCCCGTTGTTATGACTATAACAAAAGCATTACGCAAATTAAACTCGACTTATCACTTCATCCTTTGCATGATCGTCGTGATATCGCCCTGCTATCATTGTTTCATAAATACATCTATAACGCACCATCATCATTTTTGCAGCTTCAAACTCCCCCATATAGGTCCTAACGTTTATATAATCAGTTGAATTTCATGCGCATTTACGGGAAGACAAATTCATTTAACTATTCCGCTCTTCCAAGAGCCATTCGCCTTTGGAACGACCTTCCTAACACCATTGCTTCCGAAAGCAAGAAAACTTCAAGCATCTACTAAACCCCCAATTGTTAAAATAATGCTGCATACCAAAGCTATTACATTGTTCTTTTTATAATCTTTGTTGTTATCTGTATGCTATTTTGCGTTAAATAATTTTTTTGTAATAGCCAACTTATGTTCCATTCGTTCTGTCATTACTTTGTTCTTATTTTTAGTGCGACGAGTTTTATTGTGTAAATGAGTTGTCGTGATTCAAAGTGTATTTTTTCCTTGCCTCTCTTTCTTGTATACCGCATAATGCAATGTTTACTGCATTCCAGCGTACGTTGCAGTAACATTTTTTATGTTCTCATTTCCTTATGTATTTATATCTGTTCCTTTTGTACACTTCACACGTTTTAAACATTTTCTTCTATTACCCCTCTTACGCAATGCCTCTAGGGGCCTGTAAGGTACAATAAATAAATAAATAAATAAATAAATAAATAAATAAATAAATAAATAAATAAATACTACCCCGCAATGTTCTCTTCCACATTGGTCGTCAGCTGTTTATGATTGGTCAAAGTTTTCTGGGCCATGCACACAGTACCTGTTCGTAAGGCGATGCGAGAAATGACCCCAAAATGACGCATCACGCAATTAGTACTCATGCACGACTGCATGAAAAATAAAGAGAATACACTGCTTTCAATACGGCATATTTTAGGCCATTGACTCTTCGCCATGCATCCAAAATTTTCGGTGTGCCAAAAAAATCGCATCCTTATTACGCAACGTCACAAATCTGAGAAATCTCGAGGTGTTAAAATGACATGTGCACACTAAACAGCGCATTACTATGGTGAACAATGCCTAAACAATTTTTGGAATAATGTACAGTACGTGTCTCATTCTGAACCCAAATCAAGAAGGCTGCCCACCGATCACATTGGCAGCGGCTACTTATAACAGCTGGCGAGATGGATTCATATAATAAATATCTTCAGTTGTAGTATAACAATGTTGAGCTGTTTGTGCGAGTATACAATTCGGTGAAGTCATCCTTGCTGAGAGGGAGGGAGGAAGAGAAATAAACAGCTCTGCGTGAGTGTGCTTCTTTGCCTTTCGAGTTGTATTTTGCCTTGTACAAATGAATTCGCGATGACTCAAGACCAACTAGCTTGGCTGTCAATTCGATCTCCTTAGTGCAGAAAACCGTGGACTTACCATTTCCCTGGTCCGGCAGATCAAACTGCCGGGCAAGCTTGAAAGATGGGCTTCCCAATGTACTCGAGTATATTAAGGCGAAAGCCTTTAATGTCTCATGCTCACGTCCGTCCGGTGTCCGTCCGGCGTCCGGTGTCCGTCCGTCCGTCCGTCCGTCCGGATGTCCGTCCGTCCGTCCGGATGTCCGTCCGTCCGGATGTCCGTCTGTCCGTCCGTCCGTCCGTCCGGATGTCCATCCGTCCGTTCGTCCGGATGTCTGTCCGTCCGTCCGTCCGTCCGGATGTCCGTCTGTCCGTCCGTCCGGATGTCCGTCTGTCCGTCCGGATGTCCGTCTGTCCGTCCGTCCGTCCGGACGTCCGTCTGTCCGTCCGTCCGTCCGGATGTCCGTCCGGCGTCCGGATGTCCGTCCGTCCGTCCGCCCGGATGTCCGTCCGTCCGGATGTCCGTCCGTCCGTCCGTCCGGATGTCCGTCCGTCCGTCCGTCCGGATGTCCGTCTGTCCGTCCGTCCGTCCGTTTGGATGTCCGTCCGTCCGTCCGTCCGTCCGTCCGTCCGGATGTCTGTCCATCCGTCCGTCCGTCCGGATGTCCGTCCGTCCGGATGTCCGTCTGTCCGTCCGTCCGTTCGTCCGGATGTCCGTCCGTCCGTCTGTCCGTCCGGATGTCCGTCTGTCCATCCAACCGTCCGTCCGGATGTCCCGTCTGTCCGTCCGTCCGTCCGAATGTCCGTCCGGATGTCCGTCTGTCCGTCCGTCCGTCCGGATGTCCGTATGTCCGTCCGTCCGTCTGTCCGTCCGTCGGTCTTTCCGTCCGTCTTTCCGTCAGTGGAATGGCCACACGCTTTCGCCGAACACACTTTGGAATGTACAAAGTGTCCTTCAATTTTTCCCCTTATTCCATGCCTTGTTCCAAGCCGCCGCAATCGCAGCAAGCTACCATATGGTAAACTGGGAGAGGCAGATTAATCGGAAACAAAAGCGGAGGCCTTCTTCAGCTCCCCCAATGCCGCCGAACTAAAACACTCATCACTTCTGCACACTCATAGACTTATAGAAAATTGAAGAGAGAGCAGTGGTGTGACATGGAAGACAATCTCCACCGCAGAAGCGCGGGACAAAGTTTCATCATATAATTAAATAATGAATTGCTGTGTAGAAGTCACTTTGACGGTTTTATTACTACGCCTTGTTTGACAGTTTCCCAGTGGGCAGCCAACAGGGACCACTGTTGAAAGTGGAGGGGCTCCGCTCCCCTAACTTTTCTCAGTGGAAGGGCTAACGCCCCCTTTGCCCCCCCCACCCCCCCGGTAGATACGCCTATGCTCTCGATACATATTGCCAGCAGATATGATGCGACCTAAATTGCAACTTACGATCTAAAAACTGCAACCAACCGCTAGACGACATTTCGTGCGTAAACACTAAACCTTCGTCATATTGTCTAAAGCTGGTTGAAATTCGACTCACTGAGTCAGCGTAGGTTACGGTTATTTGCTTGTAGATAACAATTAAAAAGTGATCAACATATCGAAAGGCCTTAAGTACACCTTGATCAGTAAGGTCACGACTCAGCCTAAACGAAGTGCTCATCAATAGTAGAATAGAACAGAGAGCTAGACGAATGGTCCAAGAGGCTTTGTAGCCCTGGGAAGTGTGGTGCTGCCGGTAGAGGTTGGTTGCATATTAAACAAGGGCCCTCGTTAATATGCAAATATGAAGGCGACTCCCTTCCGAAACTACTGATTCGGGACCGAGTCGCCTTCTGTAGTGACGTCGGCTCGATCGCCTGCTCGATTGAATTAAGGTGTGCTTCCGACAAAATTCTATCGAGCCGTCGATTCAATTCACCGTGGAACGTGAAAACAACAGTGTTCTTCCTTTTCTCGTCGTGTTAGTTGAGACGGTTGGAAGAGAGGTGGATGGAAGAACGTTCGATCTTTTCGACTTACTGCAAACCAACGCACACGGGCCGATATTTACAGTTCAACTACAACCACCCCACCGGCCACAAAGCATCGATTGTCACGACGCTCTTGATACGTGCAAAGGCCATCTGCAGCTCCAAAAAAAGCGAACAAAACAAGAAAAAGCCGGCAGATCCCACGCACTGTGGGAATCGATGTAATGCGAAGCAGCCAGGAAGGAGCAAATCATGCTTTACATAATTTGCATGTCATGTTTTACATGTTACGACCTGTCATTTGTGTTCGTCATACAGTCCCGTTGCGGTATACCAATTTTTGGTGTATGTCAAGCTAGCGAACTGGACGCAAGCGCACCATGAGCGTGGCATGTAAATGGCATTGTAGATGACATGCATGCCAAGATTTTCATGTTACCACCTGCCACTTATGTTCGTTATACAGTCATGTCACTCAATACCAAATTGCTGTATATCAAGCTAACGAAACGGCCGCGAGCACGCCATGAGCGTGGCATGCAAGTCATGTCGCACGTGACAAGTCATAATTTCCATATTACCACTTGTCATTTATGTACGTCATACAGTCACGTCGCGATATACCAAATTTGGTGTATATCAAGCTAACGAAACGCCGCGAGCGCGCCATGAGCGTGGAATGCAAGTCATGTCGCTCATGAAGTCATGATTTCCATATTACCACTTGTCATTTATGTTCGTCATAGAGTCATGTCACTCAATACCAAATTTGGTGTATATCAAGCTAACGAAACGGCCGCGAGCGCCCCATGAGCGTGGAATGCAAGTCATGTCGCTCATGACATGTCATGATTTCCATATTACGGCTTGTCATTTATGTTCGTCATACAGTCACGTCGCGATATACCACATTTGGTGTATATCAAGCTAACGAAACGGCCGCGAGCGCGCCATGAGCGTGGAATGCAAGTCATGTCGCTCATGACATGTCATGATTTCCATATTACCACTTCTCATTTATGTCCGTCATAGAGTCATGCCACTCAATACCAAATTTGGTGTATCTCAAGCTAACGAAACGGCCGCGAGCGCGCTATGAGCGTGAAATGCAAGTCATGTCGCTCATGAAGTCATAATTTTCATATTACCACTTGTCATTCATGTTCGTCATACAGTCATGTCACTCAATCCCAAATTTGGTGTATGTCAAGCTAACGAAACGGCCGTGAGCGCGCCATGAGCGTGGCATGTAAATCATACTTTTCATGACAAGTTAGTCATGACTTTCATGATATGACCAGCCATTTATGTTCTTCATACAGTCATGTTATGCCATACCAAATTTGGTATAAATTCCATCAACGATACGGCCAGGGAGAGCACAAAGTCGTAGGCGGCTAGATAGATAGATAGATAGATAGATAGATAGATAGATAGATAGATAGATAGATAGATAGATAGATACGCTCAAAGTCGCCGAAGTTCGCTAAGAAATGCTTCGCATTTAAAAAGCGATAACTACCGATCTCTTGAACAATGGGTACACGAGGAGCTTCATCCACCGAGTGTGGCAACGGCGTGACGACCGCAGAAATTCTCCCTGCGTGCCCGTTTCTGTGAAGAGTGGCGCTAACAATAAAGCCTCTCCCAAACAAGTCTACCGTATCGTGGTCCCGTAGATCCAGGGAATCAGTGACCAACTGGCGAGGGTGTAGGGAAAGGAGGGTATCCGGGTGGCACACTAATACGCGTCAACACTTCGACGACTCTTGCCGTGGCCAAGAGACCGGCTGCCAACAGAAAGATTCCTTGGGCTAGCCTACGAAGTTCGCTGCACTGATTGCCACTTCACTTGCGACGCACGTACGTTCAACCCAGCACGGAGCGCTCTTGCAGAATACAGCGAGAAGATAGACCATAGACCATCGCATCCACGTCGACGCCGCCCGGGACATCGAAACGGTGACTATACCAGAAGACAATTCTTAGAATCTTAGCGTCTTCAGACAACCCCTGGAAACATTAACCGGTCAACTGGGACCTTGCCGAGCGTGTATGTACACAGTCTCCGGCAGCAATGGAGGAGACAACGAATTAACAAGAACGACGGAGAGAATGACGGTGGAGAGGGACACAATCTATAAAAAATCACAGCATATCCACGGGGTGAATGATGATGAGTGGGCGAAGCTCCGGAGGGAATCATCGGTAAACCGCGAATCTTCCGCGTAATTCGCCCAGTCGATGATCATGTAAAGACGTGAGAAACACTGTGAGTATATATACAAATCAACTTTTATTTGTTCTTAGACGATGAATGGCTTGCGGTGTCCCTTCATTATGACGGCTTTATGGTCCGTGAAATGAAGGGAGAGCGGTTACTGTATGGGTTGCAGTGGACAATTTGCAAATACTAGGTCTATGCATGTTCCTCGGATCGTGGTAGGTTTCATATGGTCAAACGATATACATCTGGGTGCATACCTAGAAGCCACATGTTGGATAAGCCAATTATTGTAAATGATGTCCACGTTGAAGTCCCAAACTACTACAAATGGTCTATTCTTGTACTTGTCATAATTTCGTAACGCAGTGTCTATGAATGGCTGGGGTTGTGCTGTGGCTAGCACCTCGGGATTCTGTCTGCGAGCGCGCGCTGCCGCCGCCTTGCGCGCTCGTCGCTCCGCAGGATCCATCCGGCGACTCCGAGTGTAAGTGAAAGCATACGTCGCCGCGCTAAATCGAACGATCGTCTTCCTCCAATGAGAAGCGCCACACGTGTAGTGGGTACATTCCACTATACTGGAACGCGCTCATTCCACTATACTGGAACGTGCTTATACTTCATCGTTATCACGTGTAGTGGGTACATTCCACTATACTGCGTCATCGTCATCTTTATCACGTGGAGTGGGTACATTCCACTATAGGTGGCTATCAACCTACCTACTACTACTACTACGAGAACTACAGAGGAGGGACAGACCCACACCCTTAGGAGCTTCGCCCCTAAAAGCGCTCGCTTCGGAGCTGGCTGGACAGTCATCCCCTGAAGAAGACACCGAACAAGCCTCAGAATGTAGGGCCCATTTTTAAAATTAAAAATTAAAGACTAAACGTTGCTGGAGAGTCTGTTTATACTTAATATAAATTGCGCATATTGTGGGCATTTGTTATGTGCTTCTACCTCACATGTGCATTATCACAATCATCATCATCCGTTTGTCTCTCTGTCCTCATCGTCACCGTGTCACCATCATCATCGTCGGAAGTGTGCGCGCTCTGCCCGTTCGCTTCCGAGGCCTTGCGTCTAATAAACGTCGTCCCAACCAAGACGTCATACGTGGTGGAGGTGGAGTTTCGGTCCTCAGGCCTCTCCCAGCCCGTTCTACCCCCCTGGAGCTTCGTTCAGGCCGCCGCTTGCGCCCACTGTTCGGCAGCATGTCGCAGAACGAGCCTGCCGGCGCTGATGCCATCTTCACTGTGCCGCCGCAAGCTGCGCCTCCTGTTGTTATACCCGGACACCAGCGTGAGCCCCCCGCTCTTTGCTGGTCTTCGTGGAGAAGACGTCGAGGACTGGCTCGATGACTACGACCGCGTGAGTGCCGCTAATCGGTGGGACGAGGCCGCCAAACTGCGTTACGTCCCTTTCTATCTGACCGGCGTCGCGAAGACATGGTATTTCAACCACGTCATTGACTTACCCGACTGGGCAACCTTCCAGCAGCAGCTCCGACATGTTTTTGGCACACCGGCCATTCGGTCCGCAGTCGCGAAGAGGACCCTCGATACTCGCCAACAACATCCCGGCGAGTCGTACACATCGTACATTGAGGATGTTCTCGCGCTATGCCGGCGTGTCAATTCGTCGATGCCAGAATCGGACAAAGTGCGCCACATTTTGAAAGGTATAGGAGCTGTTGCCTTTAATGCCCTCGCTGCACAGAACCCGGCTACCATCGCTGACGTCGTCACGACATGTCAGCGCCTCGATGCACTGGACTCGGTTCGTCTCCAACCAGACATTGGCGAACACCACTATACGTCTGAAAGACATCTCCGTGACCTCATACGGGATATCATACGCGAAGAGCTCCAGTCGATGGGCTTCACACCTCCTTCACCGTGTTCTGCACAGTCTTCTGGAGCGGCCTCGCGTGACATCATCAGGGAGGAACTCACATCCCTGACTGGCCCTGCGCACGTACAGCCAGCTGCTTCTAGGCCCATACCAACCTACGCTCAAGTTGCTGCCGCGCCGCTCCCAGTGACGTAAACGCGACGTTGCCGCTACCGTCATACGCGCCTGTTGCTGCCGCGCCCCCAGTCACCTTCCGTTCGATGCCGCCTGACCCATCATCGGCCGACCTGACCGCCATATCTTCAGGTGCTCCGAACGCTGTCTACTCGCAACCATGGCGCTCGTCGCGCCCTGTCTGCTATTACTGCGGGTATCGAGGCCACATATCTCATTTCTGCCGAAAGCGCCAGCAAGACGAGCGCCGTGGTTACGACATGCGTGAACGGGATTTGTCCACCAGGACCTCTTATCAAGGTCAGCGTTATTCGTCGCCTTCGCACCGGTCTCCATCTCCGCCTGCATCGGAAGCACCACGGAAGAGCCGATCCTCCCGACGCCGCTCACTTTCGCCCTATCGCCGCTCCTCCTCTCCACTTCGGCCCACCTCATTCGTCACTGATTCGGAAAACTAAGTGATGCAGTTTTTGGAGGAAAAACTGCATTCCAAATTAGGACTGAAATTCCTCCATCAGGCCCGTGCAACATGGTTTTTGTAGTAGTGGAAGGAGTTAATGTAGATGCTTTGGTGGACACGGGTGCGACATTTTTTGTTATCCGTGCTGATTTGTGCCAACGTCTGAAGAAAGTGGTGACGCGTTACGATGGACCGACGTTAGTTACTGCCCAGGGGAACACCATCCGTCCATCCGCGTTTTGTACTGCCCGTGTTTTTATCGACGGCATCCGCCATCATATCCAGTTTGCTGTCCTGCCCCGCTGATCTCACCAACTAATTTTAGGGTGGGATTTTCTGTCATCTGCTTCTGCATCTATTTGTTGTGGACAACGCGTCGTCCACCTCACTGCCACCGACTACATGCTCGACGACGACACCCAGAAGCCACTTCGTTTGATCGCTGCGGAAGACACCGAACTGCCACCACTACAAGAGCAAATTGTCACCATTACGTCCAGCGACATCTACCACGGCGACGTATTGGTCACCCCGTCACCTCTTTGCGCTCTTAAAGGCATAATTCTTCCGTCCGGTGTCGTTCGTTTTTGTAGTGGATCTACATTCGTCACCGCCGTAAATACTACATCGGACAAGATTCTACTGCCAAAGAGCACTACGGTGGCCCGCGTTGCCGACCGTGAGCCTGCATTCGTCATGCCACTTCAAGCCGTCGCATCAAAAGATCCTTCCGTCGGTGAGCATACTTCTTTCTCCGCCTTTATCGCCGCCATCAGCAACGACTTAACAGCTTCACAGACGCAGCAGATGCTTGCATTGTTACAAAAACACGCAAGTTCTTTTGATGTTTGCTCGTCTGCGTTGGGCCGCACTACCACTACAGCGCATCGAATTCAGACAGATGGGACATCTATTGTACACCGCCGGCCCTATCGCGTATCTCTAGCTGAGAGAAAAATTATAGAAGAAAGTGTTGCCGACATGCTCAAACGGAAGGTAATCCGCCCCTCATCTAGCCCTTGGTCGTCTCCTGTTGTTTTGGTCCGTAAAAAGGATGGCTCTGTGCGTTTTTGCGTGGACTACCGGGCGCTCAATAAGATCACTCGCAAGGACGTGTACCCCATGCCACGCATTGACGACGCCCTTGATTCCCTACAAGGCGTGCAATACTTTTCGAGCCTCGACTTGCGTTCAGGGTACTGGCAAATTCCCATGCATGAAGACGACAAAGAGAAAACAGCGTTCGCAACACCCGACGGGCTATACGAATTCAACGGGATGCCTTTCGGGCTGTGCAACGCACCCGCGACTTTTGAGCGCATGATTGACACCGTGCTGCGAGGCCTGAAATGGAAAACTTGCCTTTGCTACCTGGACGACATTGTTATCTTTTCGTCAACGTTTTCTCAGCACCTACAACGCTTGGATGAAGTTTTGACGTGCCTTGCCGGCGCTGGTCTCCAACTGAACACCAAGAAATGCTGTTTCGCCAGCAAATCTATCAAGGTCTTGGGACACGTTGTTAGCAAAGATGGAATTCGGCCAGACCCTGACAAGATTGCTGCGGTTCTTCGCTTTCCGCGCCCCGAACGACCGAAGGAGTTGCGGGAGTTTTCTTGGCCTCGCCTCCTATTTTCGTCGGTTTATCCAGAACTTCGCCTCAATAGCTGCTCCACTACACCAGCTACTTTCTTCCGACGTCCCCTTTCTGTGGTCTGAAGAATGTCAAACGGCATTCGACCTGTTAAAGGGTGCCCTCACGTCCGAACCTGTACTCTGCCATTTTGACGAAGCCGCACCGACTATGCTACATACAGACGCTAGCGGCCGTGGTATAGGAGCCGTTCTCCTGCAACGCGACAACTCTTCGCTAGAGAGAGTTGTTGCATACGCCAGTCGCGTGCTCACCGCAGCCGAGAAGAACTACACGATAACTGAGCAGGAGTGTTTGGCTGTGGTTTGGTCGGTGCAGAAGTTCCGTCCCTATCTCCACGGCCGTCACTTCACAATCGTTACGGACCACCACGCCTTATGCTGGCTTTCCACTCTAAAGAACTTGTCCGGACGCTTGGGTCGGTGGATTCTACGCCTGCAAGAGTATGACTTTGACATAATTTACAAGTCTGGTAGAAAACATCAAGACGCCGACGCTCTTTCTCGCTGCCCGCTTCCTACTACCCAGCTCAGCGTTGGCGAGAGCTCGGCCGTCACTTCTACCTCAGTTCCTACGCTCGCCTCAATAGGCCAACTGTTTTCAGACGACGAGCCAACATTTAGCTCCCGCCAGCTTTCCGATCCATACTGCAGGCGTATTATGGACCGCCTTTCGGGAGCTTCCCATCCACCTAACGCGCGACTTCGTCGTCAACTCCTGCAATATAAGCTGGAAAATGGCGTTCTCTACCGCCACATTTACCATCCTGACGGTCAACGCTGGGTTCCTGTGCTACCACGCTCTCTTCGACTTCATGTGCTTGAAGCCTTCCACGATGACTTGACTGCTGGCCATCTTGGTTTTCAAAAAACTCTTGACCGCATCCGATCTCGCTTCTACTGGCCTGGCCTTTCTACTAGCGTAGCGCGGTACGTCGGTTCCTGCTCTCCGTGCCAGCGTCGTAAACTCCCGACATCTGCACCTGCCGGACCTCTGCAGCCAATTCCGTGCCCCACAATGCCATTCGAAGTTGTAGGTGTCGACCTTTACGGGCCTCTTCCTGTCACACCTACTGGCAAACGGTGGATAGTGACCGCCGTAGACCACCTGACGCGCTACGCTGAGACAACCTCTGTGATTACAGGCTCAGCTGCCGAAGTTGCCGACTTCGTTCTTCACGCCATTATTCTGCGTCATGGGGCTCCTCGCGTACTGCTTAGTGACCGTGGAAGGGTGTTTCTGTCACAAATGCTAAATGAAGTACTGCGCGCTTCTGGAACTACTCACAAGACCGCTTCAAGCTACGACCCTCAAACCAATGGTCTCACCGAGAAGATTTCATCGTACTCTCGCTGACATGATAGCCGTCTACGTCCAACCAGACGACAAAAACTGGGATACCCTTCTACCATTCCTCACCTTCGCCTACAACACGGCGGTTCAGCGCACAACCGGCTACTCGCCGTTCTACCTCGTTTACGGACTTCCCCCTACGACCTCTCTCGACGTTTCCTTCTTTAACAGCAACGTCAACTGATCTCAGTCTTCCAGCGAAGAATACATTTCCGGACTGGCCCAGTCTCGCCATCATGCTCGCATCAACACAGAAGCTAGACAACAAGAGCGGAAGGTTATCTATGACGCATCCCATCGCGTTGTATCTTTCCGACCTGGTGACGAGGTGCTGCTTTTGACACCTATTCGCACCCCTGGTCTCTGTGACAAGTTTCAGCCACGCTTCATCGGGCCGTACATAGTTTTGGAACAAACTTCCCCTGTTAATTATCGGGTGACCCCACTTGTCGTCTCAACAGACCGCCGTTGCCGCAGCAGCGAGATTGTGCACGTTTCTCGCATGAAACCCTTCACGCGACGTTCCTCGTCACTTTGACTTGCGGTGGCCAGGATGTCCGCTTCCACGTGGGGGGAATTAGTGTGGGCATTTGTTATGTGCTTCTTCCTCACATGTGCATTATCACAATCATCATCATCCGTTTGTCTCTCTGTCCTCATCGTCACCGTGTCATCATCATCATCGTCGGAAGTCTGCGCGCTCTGCCCGTTCGCTTCCGAGGCCTTGCGTCTAATAAACGTCGTCCCAACCAAGACGTCATAATATAAATAGCTTGCCGTTGAAGTGCTCGGGGAGGTATGCGTGGTGGCCGAGCGACCAAACGCTTCGCGCCACGGAACGATGGATCGTAGGTTGAAATCTGCGGTTCCTCTCGAACCACAGATTTTTTTATTATGTCTTTATCTCCACCTACTACGAATTTTCGCTGAAGAATAATGCTGATTTTTCGCTCACAACTAATGAGGCAGACACCGACAATGGTATTTCTGCGAAACGAGCTCTTTGAGAGAGAAATATATAGAGAAGATATAATAGAGATGAAATATATAGAGAAGAAATAATAGAGATGGAATATATAGAGAAGAAAGTGAACGAAATAAATTACAAGGCAATGCCTTCAGTGCCTCTTGGGCCAACGATCGATGGGGACGGCGTTCTAGAAGCACCTGCATGCAAAGTGACTGCTTCAGCGCGCGAAAATGTCATTGTCACTCATAACGACACCTTGTGCCTACAGGGAGAAAAAATGGACAAAAGAGAAATGTGCGCCTTAAAAAATGGACAAAAGAGAAATGTGCGCCTTAGAGGTTACATCAGCTAGGCCCTATTTCTCGCTCCTAGAAAAAGCTTCTAATTGAGTGAGTGAATGAGTGAAACAACTTTATTCGGGCCACAATAGACGTGAGTGAACTCAACGTCACATATTTAGGCCCACTCGGGGACCTTGAAGTTAAACCTGACGGCACTCGCGCGGGCCCTCTGGACGGCCAGAATTTGAGAGGTCTAGTTCTGTGTCTTAAGGAGCTTCTTCTAATGAATAAATGCAAGTAGCCATTTGAGCGTTTGGATACTTTGTGATGCAGCGCAAGCAATGGCCTACATAACGACGACCCATAGCACATCAGGATCACGATTTCGCCCTTTCTTTAGCAAGAAATGTTATGCTAAATGGTGCTACCATTACTGGCGACCGAGCTATAGCGGTTATGAGGTTCTGATGCCAAGAATTGCCGAAGTAACAGGTTTGAATTTCACCTGTGGCGCATTAGTGTGAATGGGAACGGAATTATGGAATAGTCATTTCACGTGTTTAAGCGCGGGAATTACCCAGATCTTGTTTTGGAGAATTTCAAGGACTCATTTTTCAATTAAAGAACGATATCAGAGCGAGAGCTCTGGTCCTCCCGGCACATAGCAAGAAAACGACTCTGTGCATGCGTTTGACCTTGAAGATCCGCTAAAGTCTACTTCACCCTCTTCCTCCTCGCACGTGCGTCGTCATAGCAACGGACGTGTACAGTGTTGATCTGTTCTTTCCCGTGCAGCCGTCCCGATCGGTTGGCGAGAGCCGTGAGCCAGCGGGCGCTCGCGTCTAGAGGAGTGAACTCCTGTCACGTGACTCCAGCGCCGGCAACACAAAGAGAAATGTGGACAGCGTGCCGCTGCTTGCTGCGCGGCGCCGACGCGGAGGACACCGCTGCGTCTTGCTTTCCGCGTAGTTGCTGCTATCACTGGACAAAGTTTGTTTAACCGCGTTCAACCACGCCATCTTTTGCAGTTGCTAATAAAAAGTGCCTACGATTCCCAATTCTCATAGCAAGGAGCTCGGGAGTAGTCATTATGTGACTGCGGTAGCTAACTTTACTGTCGTGAGTGATTAAAGGTGAACTGTAATACGGACAAACTAGTAATTTCATAGTACAGTAACGCAAAGATGCAGACAAAATACAATCGAATATTTTTCCACACAACCCACACTGAGCGCCTGTCTTTTTAATTGTTAGCGGAGAGAACCACTGTTCTGTTCAACTTCGTCTGAGTGTCTGTCAGCAAATCGCATCTTGGCATCTTTACCACACGGTTCCGTGGTCGTGAAAAGTCATGGCTGGGCTGCCAAACACAGTCGCACCGTTGCGGTAACGCGCTAGTGGAAACTTGTTCCACGTCGGCCGGAGACTGATTCGTTCCTTCGTTGCAGGCCGCTGTTATTTTCTGAGCCCACCCATAGCGTAAAACATTTTTTTTGTTGAAAAAAAAAAAGCAATCGCTGTCATAAACTTCCGAACAGGAACTCTTTACGCTTGCTTGTTATTTTACCGGACAAATAATGGACTGACTACTCAATATACGAAAGTAGAAGTTCAAAGTAACTAACCTGAAAGTTAAAAGCCTGACGGGATTGTAAAATAACCTATATGGCGCATTCTAGCCAACAAAGGCCACAATGAACTATCACTGTCCGTCTGTCCGTCCGTCCGTCTGTCCGTCCGTCCGTCCGTCCGTCCATCCATCCATCCATCCATCCATCCATCCATTCATTCATTCATTCATTCATTCATTCATTCATTCATCCATCCATCCATCCATCCGTCCGTCCGTCCGTCCGTCCATCCATCCATCCGCCTATGGCTGGGTTCTCTCGTCGTCGTTTTCTTAACTTTGTAGGATACCAAAATTGGCATAGTAGCACATTACGGTATGACTAACATGACTTATAGATCATGACATGAAAAAATTCGGCAGATCCCATGTACCATGGGAATCGAGGTCATGCGAAGCATGCTGAGGGAAAGTGACTGTTGTGTAATTTTATTGAGCGAAACGCTACGAAATGACGCTAAGGATCTGTAAAAATGTTGTACGCACAGACATATGTTGAGCAGTCGCATTTCTTTTATATAACCAATTGTTTACAGTTGCGTAACGATACTAACACCAACGTGGGTATTACCAACACCAGAAGCGGTAAGCTGATATGTAGCACTTGTGCTTGCGAGGATGGTAGCCGTAGATAACGCTTCGTGGACCAACTGCAGTGGACGCCGCTTAAGTATAAAATTTGAAGTTAACCCGACGTGACGCCTGTATCATAGGTGCACATATGTACTGCTTATAAAATTACATAGATAGCCAGCACTGCAATCACAATTGACGTTTCACTAACATTACTCCTGCATAAGGTGATTTTCCAAAGCAGTTCCGAGACCTGGCATGGCTCTGTGGTTAAATTCTTGGCTGCCACGCAGAATGCTTGGGTTCGATGCCTGCTGGGACCCTGATATTTATTCTTTGCATTTGTCGGGTGAACGCTGCAGATGTCAATTTTTCGTAACGCGCTCGCATTTAAATTACCATTGTCTGTTCTTGCTGTTCCTAAGGAGATATAAACTCTCATGCAGCTGTGGCGCATAGCCGCTTACCGCGGACCGTGGTTAACGGGTATGTGCCACACATGTCTGGAGTAAAGGGTATGACGACGTCCGCGACGGGATTTTCGTGTTATTCATACCGTGACCAGTCAGACATATTCATCAAACCCTGTTACCCTCTCATACTAATTTTGGTACCCCGAAGTTACGGAGGCGATCAGGAGAGCACCCAGACGTAGGCGGCTAAATGGATAGATAGATACGCAGAGAGAAACGCTCAGAGTGCCTGCAGTAGGCTAAGAAATGCTTCGCATTTAATAGCATGGCATGAATTTCACGAAGGTCATGAAACCCTTTAGGCTTTACCGCCATAACCTGTGGCCCATACCTGCACATAATGACCCCTGCTTTGGAGGTATGCGTCACACCTGACCATGTCAGCACAGAAGCAGCGAAAATGGGTGCCGAAAATTTTAAGAGACACTTTTGCGGGAGTTAAACAAGAGAAACATTCGCGATATTAGTATAGATATCACACAAGCAGGCAAACGCGGACGAACTTGTTGCAACGACTCTTAGCAACCAACCAACCACGCAGTGCAGATTGTAAATAAACGTATTCAATTAGTAGCTGTGACGGTTGTGTAACAGGAGTTGTGGAGTTGTAGTGGTGGTGCTTGTCTAACGTCAATTGCAGCTGCACTGGTGACTATAGCCACTCTCAGACCAATGTAATAAAGATGACATTATCGTTTCCTATATGACTCAGAAAGCTACAGTCAAACGTTGCCCGTGCTCCAGGAAATACGTCTACGAACACTGCTCATACGCAGGTCAGAACACAGTGACGCGCTCTTTGTTTAGACAGAATCGACGTCTGTGCTTTGGCGTCAGTGCCGACGTTACTGAGGGCCATATTCTATCCTTTAGGCTCCAGTATAGCCAACGTGTCTGTCAAGCCTGCGAACTGCCCACGTCTGGTTAATTCACACAATCACGCCAATTGACAGTGGGACGCTTGGCTCAAATCCAAAGAATGCCCCATGGGCGCGGACTGCTTGGCATGAAAACATTCTGGACGACGCGCGGGTTTTTGTGGAATTTTTTATCCAGGCTAGAATGATCTGCGCGAAAGCGAGCAGTTCACCCTTATTTGGCACTAAGACTCCCGGAGATGTTCATGGTCTCATAGGCGGCTGGATAATGTTGTCGCGTACCGTTTTCTCGAGTTGCCTTTGTCGATGTGGTTTAGAGCTAGTTTCTTTTATTATGCGGTGCATGAAAGAATGCTGATAAAATGTACGTCCTCGTAGCGACGCTACAGCTGACCTTTAAAGCGAAATTCGCGTGACCTTTTTACAAGAATTTGTCGGCGGCTGACCTCAGCGTTTAATATGACCTGGCTGTAAGGAATGTGCACTTTTCCTCATTCACAATAAGGTGCCCGAATCTGCTTTGAAGAGCTTGAAAGTTAAAGGGCCCCTCACCATCCCCCCGTTCAAAGACGAGGGAGCGGTTTCCTCCTCGCCTTCGCTACCCTACGCACAGGCGATGTATCCTCCTCGCCATTTATTTCTTAAATGCACGTGAACAATGTCAGCACTAAGCGCTCGAGCCTATCAGGATTTCGCGCTGCTCGGCTATACGCTCTTATCGCCGCTTGCGCAGTCGTAAACACACAAAATGAAGTGAAATCAGCTGATCGCGCACGATAGTCATACCAGGCAAGGCAAGAACGGATGGGCGGCTGCATGGCAAAGCAGTGCAGGAGACAATTCACATCTGCTATTTCGCTTGTATGGACCAATCGAGAGAATGAACACTATAGACGTCACGGGAATCACTCTTCTGCCTCACGAAGTGCGCAAGAAAGACGAGAAACAACAGGAGAGAATATTCCGTTCGTTTTTTGTATTTTGAGAGGCTGAAAAGCGGCCCTTTAAGTTGTTCATTTGGCCAGATCCACTTTTTTATTCTACAAGACAGGTTAGATAGATGTTACCACGGAAGCACGATTAAGGGGATATCCACAAGCAGGGATGTCGCAAGGAAGCGGCTTAATTGCTCAGTTATTTCTGCCCCATTATAGCGCAGCTACATGAAAGCCCCTCAGAACATCCTGGGCTCTTTCAGGAATGTAATAAGCGAGCTGAACCTTGGAATTCAGCAGTAGCTTGCATTGCATATTGACCTACGTTGCCACGATGAACAGAGTAAAAAGGACAGCTGAGTTCGACATCTGACGCTGAAAGGAGCGAGAAAGTGAAGATAGAACTGTCCAAAATAAAAATAACCGATCTTGTCAAAAGTTATGTCAAAGTTAAGATTTCACAAAACTGAAAATTGTACCTTTGCAGATGGGAAAAGGTCACGTATGAAATATTGTCAAGTGGTCGTGACGTGGACGAAGGCAGCAGGTGGCGTGTCCAAGAGACAACTCTTTATTTCGCCGAAATTGTGGCCGGGAAGCCGAAAGTTAACTTACAGCAATGCAATTATGCACTGATAGTGGCGAACAGAGTGTTGGCCGTCGATGAACTGACAAGCGGTCAGGCGCGTCGGCTTTCATACATGTATCATCGAATATTCTAGCGTTATCGCTAGCGGTCGCGTAAGTTCGAGAACTGCAATGTTCGCGTTGTGCACGTAGTGTCATCGGAAAGTCCAAAGTTGTCTAAATAGTTGCCCAGTCAACCTGGCGCGCTTTGCGGAAGGCAGCAGTTACATTGTAACAGGGCGGTAACATAAAAATAGAAAGAAAGGAGCACGTGTGGCATTGCCCGCCTCTGAAAAAGGATCGTCCCGATGCTTGCGCAGTAACATGGAAAGGCGCAAAAAATTGCATGCATAAATAAAAGGCAATAATAAAGCAAATGAACAGTCCTATGGCTCGCTAACGAGTATAAAATGACTGAAGGCGCACGACATGGACGACTTCAGGTCGTGCGCGGCTTCTCTGAGAGTTCGTGATGCCGTCAGGGACAACCTCGTAGTCGAGTGCGCCGAGACGTCGAAGTACCGTTTATGGTCCGAAGTATTATCGAAGAAGCTTCTCACTAAGTCTCTGTCGGCGCACTGGCGTCCAGACCTATACACGGTCGCCGGGTTGGTATTCCATGTGGAGTCGTTGAAGATTGTAGTGACGGCTGTGTTTAGTTTGCTGGTTGTCTATGCGCAGACGGGCGAGTGGTCTGGCTTTCTCGGCGCGCTCAAGGTAGACGGTGACGTCGAGGTTTTCTTCGTTGGTGACATTGGGTAGCATGGCGTCGAGCGTCGTCGCCGGGTTCCTTACGTAGACCAACTTGTACGGCGTCATCTGCGTTGTTTCTTGTACAGCCGTGTTTTATGCAAAGGTCACATACGGAAGGATGACATCCCACGTCTTGTGCTCGACGTGGACGTGCATGGCCAGCATGTCGGCGATGGTCTTATTTAGACACTCGGTGAGGCCATTGGTTTGTGGGTGGTAGGCGGTGGTCCGGCGGTGACTTGTCTGGCTGTACCTCAGGATCGCCTGAGCTAGGTCAGCAGTAAAGCCCGTAACTGTGTTGGTAATGAGGACCTCTGGGGTGCCATAACGCAGGACGATGTTCTCGACGAAGAACTTTGCTACCTCGGCGGCACTGCCTTTGGGCAGGGCCCTTGTCTCGGCGTAGCGGGTGAGGTGGTCAGTTGCTACTACGATCCATTAGTTTCCAAAATTCGACGTCGGGAACGGCCCCGGTAAGTCCATGCCGATTTGCTGGAATGGCTGGCGCGGTTGCTCGATCGGCTGCAGAAGTCCAGCTGGCCTAGTCGGCGGTGTCTTCAGTCGCTGACAACCTCGGGAAGTCTTCACGTAGTGGGTGACGTCGGCAGTCAGGCGAGGCTAGTAGTACTTTTCTTGTATCATCGCGAGCATGCGGGAAAATCCAAGGTGTCCAGCCGCCGGGTCGTCATGCAGAGCATCCAGAACTTCTGGACGTAACGCTGAAGGTACTACGAGGAGGTAGTTGGCTCGAAGGGGTGAGAAATTTTTCTTTAGGAGAACGCCGTTCCGTAAGAAAAACGATGCCAGTCCTCGCCTGAATACTTTTGGAACAACGGTGGCCTCGACCTCGAAATACTCCACGGCCCTTCAGTTCCGGATAAGCTCGCTGTCGTTGGGCAATGTCATTGGTGCTTAAGGTTTTCTAGAAGTAGTCACCATCCTCGTCGTCCTGCGGCGGTGTGTCAACGGGGCACGAGACAGGCAGTCGGCATCAGAGTGCTTTCGTCCGGAGTTGTAAGCGACGGCAATGTCGAATTACTGAAGCCGCTGACTCCACCTTGCGAGACGACCTGTAGGGTTCTTCAAGTTAGCTAGCCAACACAAGGCGTGGTGGTCGCTTACAACTTTGAAAGGCCTGCCGTAGAGGTAGGAGCGAAACTTCGATGTAGCCCAGATTATGAGTAGGTACTCCTTTTCTGTTGTACAATAGTTGGCTTCCACCTTGAATATCGACCGGCCTAGCATAACTGATGACCCTTTTGAGTCCATCAATCCTTTGCCTAGGACGGCGCCGAGTCGGCGTATTCGTCGAAGTACGCAACTATTGGTGGCGTATGCAGGCTTCGTTTCATGTCTTGAACTACTTCGACTTGTGCTGTTTCGCACTTGAATTATACGTCGGTTTTCGTGAGGTGGGTTAGCGGCTCAGCGATCCGTGAAAATCCCTCGACGAAACGTTTGCAATAGGCGCCCAAACCAAATCGGCGTACGGCCTTTTTGCCGGTGGGTGGCGGGAAGGCCGCGAGGCCACTGTTTTCCGTGGGTCGGGGCTAACTCCAGACTTGCTAATCATGTGGCCCAAGAACAAGAGCTCCTCGTACACAAAGCGGCACTTTTCTGGCTTCAGGGTGAGTCCGGAACTTCTGATTGCTTGAAGTACAGCCTGAAGGTGCCGGAGGTGCTCGTCGAAGGTTGAGGCAAATACAACAACGTCGTACAGGTACACGAGGCAAGTTTGCCTCTTCAAGCCTGCCAATACTGTATCCATAACGCGTTGGTAAGTTGCAGGTGCTGAGCAAGGACTGAAGGGCGTGACCTTGAACTCGAACAGGCCATCTGGCGTTATAAAAGTAGTCTTTTCTCGGTCTCTCTCGTCGACTTCCATTTGCCAGTAGCCGGTCTTGAGGTCCATCGACCAAAACTAGTTGGCGTTGTGGAGTCTATCTAGGGCGTCGCCTATTCGTAGGAGAGGGTACACTTTCTTTTTTGTGACTTTATTCAGGCGGCGATAATCGACGCAGAAACGTTGGGTTTCGTCCTTATTTTTCACTAACACCACGGGTGACGCCCACAGACTCTTGGACGGCTGGATGATGTCGTCGCGCAGCATTTCGTCGACTTGTTTCTTAATTGCCTCACATTCTTGTGTTGAAAATCTGTAGGGACACTGACCGGAGCGGACGAGCATTATCTTCGGTTATTACTCGATGTTTGGCGACTGGGGTCTGCCGAATTCTTGACGATGACGAAAAGCAGTCATTGTATTGCAGCAGCAGGTGTTTGAGCTGTTCTAGCTTAAGCTTCGAAGGCTCGCGTTGATATCGAAATTTAGTTGATGAGCATGGTTCGTCGTAGCAGGTTCGGTAGACTCGGCGAGGGCGAAAGCGTTTCTGAGTTCCACAATTTCTACGATGTAGGCCACGGTCGTGCCTTTGCTCACGGGCTTGTACTTGTTGCTGAAGTTCGAGAGCATCACTGTTGCTTTCCCTCCTCACAGTCTGGCTATTCCTCTTGCGACGCAAATCTCGCAGTTGATCAAAAGGTGCTGGTCGCCTTCAACGACGCCTTGCAGGTCCGTTGATTTCTGAGTGCCGACGGAAATGCTGACGCTGGAGCGACGGGGAATGGTGACTTGGTCTTCCAGCACATTCAAGGCAGGCTTTTCTGGCGGCGTGTGCGGCGGTAGTGCTTTTTCCGGGGTCTTCCCGGCGACGCCGAGCAGCCTGACGACACGCTTCGGCCTCCCGTTCTCGCACTGCTGGATCTTCCCGGCGTCGCCGTGCCGCTTCGGCCTCTCGTTCTAGCACTGCGGGGTCTTCCCGGCGTCGCCGTGCAGCCTGACGACATGCTTCGGCCTCCCGTTCTCGCACTGCTGGATCTTCCCGGCGTCGCCGTGCCGCTTCGGCCTCTCGTTCTAGCACTGCGGGGTCTTCCCGGCGACGCCGAGCAGCCTGACGACACGCTTCGGCCTCCCGTTCTCGCACTGCTGGATCTTCCCGGCGTCGCCGTGCCGCTTCGGCCTCTCGTTCTAGCACTGCGGGGTCTTCCCGGCGACGCCGAGCAGCCTGACGACATGCTTCGGCCTCCCGTTCTCGCACTGCTGGATCTTCCCGGCGTCGCCGTGCCGCTTCGGCCTCTCGTTCTAGCACTGCGGGGTCTTCCCGGCGACGCCGAGAAGCCCTGACGACACGCTTCGGCCTCCCGTTCTAGCACTGCGGGGTCTTCCCGGCGTCGCCGTGCAGCCTGACGACATGCTTCGGCCTCCCGTTCTCGCACTGCTGGATCTTCCCGGCGTCGCCGTGCCGCTTCGGCCTCTCGTTCTAGCACTGCGGGGTCTTCCCGGCGACGCCGAGCAGCCTGACGACATGCTTCGGCCTCCCGTTCTCGCACTGCTGGATCTTCCCGGCGTCGCCGTGCCGCTTCGGCCTCTCGTTCTAGCACTGCGGGGTCTTCCCGGCGACGCCGAAGCCTGACGACACGCTTCGGCCTCCCGTTCTAGCACTGCGGGGTCTTCCCGGCGTCGCCGTGCAGCCTGACGACATGCTTCGGCCTCCCGTTCTCGCACTGCTGGATCTTCCCGGCGTCGCCGTGCCGCTTCGGCCTCTCGTTCTAGCACTGCGGGGTCTTCCCGGCGACGCCGAGCAGCCTGACGACACGCTTCGGCCTCCCGTTCTCGTACTGCTGGATCTTCCCGGCGTCGCCGTGCCGCTTCGGCCTCTCGTTCTAGCACTGCGGGGTCTTCCCGGCGACGCCGAGCAGCCTGACGACACGCTTCGGCCTCCCGTTCCCGCACTGCTGGATCTTCCCGGCGTCGCCGTGCCGCTTCGGCCTCTCGTTCTAGCACTGCGGGGTCTTCCCGGCGTCGCCGTGCAGCCTGACGACACGCTTCGGCCTCCCGTTCTCGCACTGCTGGATCTTCCCGGCGTCGCCGTGCCGCTTCGGCCTCTCGTTCTAGCACTGCGGGGTCTTCCCGGCGTCGCCTGCAGCCTGACGACATGCTTCGGCCTCCCGTTCTCGTACTGCTGGATCTTCCCGGCGTCGCCCTGCCGCTTCGGCCTCTCGTTCTAGCACTGCGGGGTCTTCCCGGCGACGCCGAGCAGCCTGACGACACGCTTCGGCCTCCCGTTCTCGCACTGCTGGATCTTCCCGGCGTCGCCGTGCCGCTTCGGCCTCTCGTTCTAGCACTGCGGGTCTTCCCGGCGACGCCGAGCAGCCTGACGACATGCTTCGGCCTCCCGTTCTCGCACTGCTGGATCTTGGCGGCGTCGCCGTTCAGCCTGACGACATGCTTCGGCCTCCCGTTCTCGTACGGCTGGATTCTGCGCGCTGCCGCAGCCTTGCGCGCTCTACGCTCCGCAGCCTTATCATCCATCTGGCGACTCCGAGCGAAAGAGAAAGCGCGCCAAGAATCACTAACCCACGTTAGTGGAACCACTAACGCCATCTAGGGATATTATTTCCAAGGACATATGCACACAACACCATCTATTGAGAAATCACTAACCCACGTTAGTGGAACCACTAACGCCATCTAGTGATATTATTTCTAAGGACATATACACACAACGCCATCTAGTGAGCAATTCATTAAACTAGAGCTGGCTACATACTACTACAGAGGAGGGACAGACCCACACCCTAAGGAGCTTCGCCCCTAAAAAGGCTTTAGAAAGGCTGCTCTTCCAGCTTTCGCTGTGACTGTGCTGCGCGTTCCGCGCAGGCCTGGCGGTTTTCTTTCTCAGGCATTCTTGGTGAGGGCTGCCACACAACCGAGGCATATTCTAGTAATGGTCTAATGAGTGTTTTGCAAGCCACCAGTTTTATATCTCGTATAGCTTGATGTAATTTTTGCCTTAAAAAACGTAGTCTCCGGTTCGCTTTCGAGCCCACATTTTCCATGTGCGTGTGCCATGCGAGATTTTGCGTGCGAGTGACTCCTAGATACTAAAATTGCTTAGCATGTACTAATAAATTACCGTTAATACAGTAATGAAAATGCATAACGTTTGTTTTTCTAGTCATATGTGTGTATGTTGATTTATTGTAGTTTATTTTCACGCCCCATAAGTTGCACCATTGGCCGAATTTTTCCAAACAACGAATAATTAAGACTTGATCATGTGCGGTCGTTACGGTAGAACAAATTAGGCAGTCATCTGCAAAGAGTTTAACTCTCACTGGATGCTCAACTACTGTAAAGATATCATTGATATATAATAAGAAATAACAGAGGGCCCAATACCGAATCCTGGGGAACAACTGAAAACACTTTGAGTGGACTCGACGAATTGCCATTTAAACGTACCATCCGAGTTCGACCACTTAAGTATTCTTTTATCCAAGTGACTAATCTTTCATCAATACCAATTTCTCTAAGTTTAAAAATTAGCTTATGATGAGGCACTTTATCAAAGGCCTTTGCAAAGTCTATGCAAATGACGTCAATCTGTTGCTTATTGTCCAAGGCCGCAGCAAAATCGTGAACAACTTCGATTAATTGTGCTATGGTGGATAGTCCAGCTCGGAAGCCATGCTGGGATGAGTACAATAAGCTGTTCTGTTCGAGAAATTGTAAAATGTGTTTTGCTATGATGTGCTCTAAAAGTTTACAGCTAATACATGTGAGTGAAATGGGGCGGTAATTGTTTACTAGTCTGCGATCACCACCTTTGTATACCGGTATTACATCTGCTCTACGCCAGTCCATGGGTAATGAACGCGTATTTAACGATTTCTCAAATATTACTGTTAAGTAATAGGACATCTATTCAGCAGAGCGCTCCAGGAATTCTGGACAGATCCTGTCAAGCCCACTGAACTTTTTCCCATATAGGCTCAGCAGGAGTGCTAACACTCCTCGTTTGATTGTCAATTTTTCTATTGGGTAGCGTATAAAATACTCTAAGTGCTCACCCGCGTTAGTGTTCGTATCGCTGGTAAACGCAGACTGGAAAAAAGTAATTAATATGCTCAGAAATGTCAGCTGTATGTGTTAACGTTACTGCGCCTTTTACGATTTCTTCAATTTTGTCTTTTCGACTACCTAGATACCTCCAGAATTTTTGTGGTGAATTTTTCAAGAATCCGGTCAGCGTTTTGTTAAAGAACCGCGTTTTTTTTGGATAGCGTCAGAATACGCCTCATTTGTGAGCGAAGTCTGGATATTTCGTCAGAACCCTTCTTCTGTTTTCGGAGCCGCTTTATCTTTCTTTTCACGTGAATAATACTGCGGTTAATCCAAGGTCGGCGTTGTTTAGATTTTTTCACACGTGATGGCACAAAACGGTCCACGCAGTGGTTCACTATAGCCTTAAATTCACTCCATAAATCATCAACTGTTCTTTCGTTGGCCTGGTGCTCGAAAAGGCAAATGAGAATTCCAAAAAATGTATTACTGAAGTGTCATTAGCGCTTTTGTAGTCTTTTATCGTTGTTGTGACGGATTTTTTTTTGCAGAGCATAGTGCTAGCAGTCACATTCACTACCATCATTTTATGGTCGGAAATACCATCCTCAATCGAGCAGGAATAATCTTCTATATTGCTTGATAGGAACGCTAGATCTAACAATGACTGTGACATGGAAGTTATTCGTGTATCATCATGAAGGATTCGATTTAGATTGAAAGGAAACATTATATCTAATAATTTATCGGCGCTAGAAGTTTCAACGCCACTGTAAGCCAGGTCCTGCCAGTTTATGTGTGGCAAGTTGAAGTCTCCAGCCATAATTAGTCGTGTGTTCCTATGCACATTGGTGCACAAGAATATGCTCAATCGATCGAGAAAGTCACAGGAATTCGAGGGTGCCGATATATGCACCGACTAGATAAGCCACATTTCCAAAAGTATCTTGCACCAGGCTGTTTCGGGGATGTCACAGTCTATTAAGCCGCATAAACAGAATTTTTTAATATGATGCACACTCCGCCACCACGTGAATCACGGTCCTTACTGAACATTTTAAATCCAGGGGGAATTATTACGTCAGTGTGTATACCACAGTGCATCCAAGTTTCTGTTATCAAGACCATATGAGGACTTTGCGATAGCAGCAAATATTCCAGATCAGTGGTCTTGTTAACAATGCTGCGTGCATTTAGAACAAGAAAGCATAGCTATGACGTCAGAGATGAGGTGGGCGTTGCTCGCGAACTTTGATCATCTGAGTCAGACGGGCGGTTGGCTGCATGAGCGTTTTTCTGCTTTCCTTTATCTGATCTATTTCCTTCACCCCCGCACGGTATGCGCTTATTTTGGGTGAGGTCCCAGGTGTATGTTTTGCCTTTTTACTTTAAGTTTATCGTAGGTGAGCTGGACTTTTGTGCCTTTTGACCATTCCAATGCTGTACTTTCCCATAGCCTTCTTATTTCCACTGTTTATTTAGCATAGTCTTGGCTGACCCGAATATTAGTGCCCTTCAATTTAAAACGATTCATGAGAACACTATCCTTTTCCCTGGAATCAAAGAACTTCATAATAATAGGTCTTGGCTTATTCGGTTTCGCTTTACCAATACGGTGAATCCTCTCGATTGTCCTGACAGAAACCCCCAAAGTCCTGTCAAAATATCGTCAAGGACCTGTTCTCCGAGTTTGGTTTCTCTTTCCTCTCCTTTCGGCGATTCCGAACACTAAAAGGTTGTTACGCCTACTTCTATTTTCAAAATCAATTAACATAGATGCCTGATGTTGGACAAGTGATTCCAATTTCTCAATTCTGTAACTCATGTCTTCAAAGACCGCCAGAATACCTTGTAACTTATCAGTTTTAGCATTGACATCGGCAATATCTTCTCTTATGCTATCCATCTTCCGATCACTTTCTTCTTGCCTATCAATAACGGCCTGTAGCATTTCTGGAACCTTTGGACCAGAGTTCGGCGCTGGATTCTCTTCTCTGTCACCGGACACAAGCAACAACATGAACATTGACCAGCAGTCAGCCAAAATTGCAAAACACTTCTGAGGGCACAGCGGGATAAACAAAAACCTATCATCGTTACGATAACAAGTCAGATTACTTGTTGAACTAACCTGCACAAAAAGCAGTGGTGATTTAGGCATGCTGTCCGTAAGCCAGCTGCCGTGCCCTCTGAAGAGATCGATGCCGGGCTGCGGCTTTTGTAGACTGTCCTGAGATCACGTCACTCCAGCCGGGTAGGCGTTGTCAAGTAGACGGTCCGCAGGATCATTGCCACGCTGAGGCACTTCGAAGAATCCTGGGTGGATCGTGTTCTTTGCTGTCGAAACAACGGCGCAAAACCACGGCAGAATCTGCACAAAAAGCAGTGGTGATTTAGGCATGCTGTCCGTTAGCCAGCTGCCGTGCCCTCTATGTCAGCATTCGAACTGACCCTGGCATCAATGCACTCTACCAACGCCACCTAGGTAGCGTTGACTCTACTCAGCATAGCGGAGCGTGGCTCCTCAATCAGCTCCGACGTTTCTGAAGCTAATTTCGGAGGCCACGAGCAAAGGCTGCAATCGCGACGCGCTATACGCGCTGATTTTACTCGGTGACGGCGCAGTTACGTACCTTGTCTTTCGCGTTGTGCTAGCGCAGCTTCCATATGCACCAAGGGTGTTTCTCCGCCGTCTACTGATGCGAGTGCAATGGCACCGACTACGAGAACTGCTGCATCAAGCGCCGCCGAAAGACAACGGCGTCGACGGGCGAATGTCGCGCAAGTGACTTTGGTGCAGCGAGGGACACGCCAGGGGGTAGCGGGAGGCCTGCGCGCGTTCACGGCTCAAGTTGATAACTCTGCCTCTCACGTTTCCGAAGTTGAGAGCATCGTGACCCAACTGGTTGCCTTACACACACCGAAGAAGGACCAGAATGATCGTACTTTCGCCGACCCGACCCACCAGCCTGGACGCTACTCGCTAACACGACGCCACATGCCAAGCACATCTACCGGATGGTCGCCTACCCATAAATCATGCACCCTTCGCTGCAGCGGACCGTGAGTTCACAAAGCGATTTAGTGAAAACCCGTTCCACGGTTAGCGAACGCCTGTGGTTCATGTGTGATTTGCGCGATGCTACGGTGCGTGCAATGCAGTGTCTCCAAAAAAAGTATCCCGGTCGCGAGTCGTCGGTTGTCGTGATGGAGATACGTAACCACACGCCAAAATGGGTGCAATCAACGTTTAAGGGTGCTGTAGCCACTAAAACCAACAGATAATATATATCAATGTGCAATAAACATTCAACTACTTCTGTGAAGACATGTTTCACTTTCGTGTGTTATACCGATTCCTATACGCCTAGTGCACCGCCTATAGAGGCGCCATTAAAAGCCACCTAGCGGGCGCCGGCGACAGTACGCTCGGGGAGCCGAGCAGACGTCAACGCTTTGCACAGCTTTGCTCTGAGGGGATGGATGAAGTTCAGCGGCTGCGATTTCCCCTTCTTTCGGGTGCCAGACAACTAATTCTGCGCTGGAAGCTGCAGGAAAGGCGCGGGGCTCTACGAAAGTGGACTTGCGCACGGTGTTGGTCACAAACGAGCGCTTAACTAAGCACGCGTCGCCGATTTCAAACGACGGCACGAAAACCCGCACCCACGGTTCGCGCGCACTGAAAAAAAAATCACAGCATATCCACGAGGTGAATGATGGTGAGGTGGGCGAAGCTTGAGAGGTTATGGTTGATGCCGTTAACCCTCCGAGAAGTTCGCCCGATAAAATCATCATGCAAACACGTGAGGTACGGTGAAGAAAACTTTTACTGAGATTTCAAGTTACCTTTATATATTACGCACTTGTGGTCGGAGAAGTGCACAGCCAGCGGCGCCAACGTGCACTCCGAGCAGCGAGAGCAGCGGACCCCGAAAGGCGAGCCCGAGAAGCGGCGGCCCTCCGCGCCCGCTGCTTCGCTTCGTCCATGCCCCACCAACGATTCGACACGTACGGCGACGATCCAGGAGACTGAGAGAGGCACTCGATCGCCGCGCACTCCGGGCAAAGCACGCGCAGCAGCCAATCGGAGAGTAGCGGCAATTCGGAGAGTAGCGGCAGAGGAACGCCATCTAGGAAATGAGACGAGAAATGGTCATCTCTTATCATGGCCTCCGACATGGCAGGCGATACTGGGGGTTACGCGTTACGCCTGACAAGGTTAGACTAAGAGGAGCTTCACCCCTAAAACAAGTATCAAAAGGCGCCGAAAGGGCGACCCTCACCCCTCCGCAGAACGCGCCAACGGGCCGGCGCAAGTTCGGGAGAATTCGAGAAATAATAGCGGCGTCGTCCGATTCCGCAGACGAATCTGTGAGAACGATACAGCCGTTTCTCTGTAGCTTTCGCTGTGCTACGCACATACATCAATCATGTAAAACCTTCTCGGACACAATCGTTCGGCCAGCGCGGCGACGGAGGGTCAGTTAGTGAAGAAGTTTGTTGTTCAACTGATAGCATGGTTCGCTCGACCAGAGAAGACGTGTTGCTTGACGTTGTAGTGCGGTCAGTTGGGCTTTGAAGTATAAAGAGATGACACCGTTGGAGCAGTGACAAGTTTTGAAGAGGGTCACCGAGGAGACATATGATGACCGACTGCGAATGAGAACGAACCGTCAGCGCTACTGTCTACGTGGAGTGAATCGTGCAGCTGGTGAATATGAAAGGTGCGTCGCGGAGACCAGCGTAACAGTGCCCAGCTATGAGGTGCAGTTCGTGGTGAACATCCGTTTTGTTTTGTTTACAAATACGACGTCTCAATTACTTCTTGTTCTTACTGAAGTCAACCATTGCTGCATTGCTGTTTCTGTAAATGATAAATACAAAACGTTTGAGCGAAGTTCCGTTGCATGGCTGTTGAACCGAACCAACGCATGCTCGGGCTGCGATAACTTTCGTCGCCTACCCATGTAAACATCATCGAGTGCATCCAACGAGCACCGATCGATATGGCTGAACGAAAGCATGGGAACAATTAAGAAGCGATGCATTAACTCGCACAATCACGGAGCGGCTCGCCTTTCCCAACGAACGGCGGCGATCCATTGCTTCCGTCGCTCTTGCTCGTGAGGTCTTGCGGTAAATGAGTAAAACCGTAGTGCGGGCGAGTTTTTGTAGGTGTATGAGCACTGCACTCCACAGCCATTATTATTAGACATCCCTTGAATGTTTCGGACACCACAAATACGACGAACGTTGCATATTTCATTACGGAAACGCGACCAACGCGGAAACACACGCACAACGACGTATGGCAACAACGGCGGCCGTCTGCTTGCTGCCCCGAGAGTGGTGAGCAAGTTTGCCACCTATGGCGCTTCCATCGGCGTGCACTAGGCGTATACCGGAGCTAAGCGACTAAACAGCCACCAAAACATGCCCATGTTGCCTGACCACTTTTTGGCGCTGTCCCTAGAAAAGTCCGAGCGAGATGTACCTAGCCTAGTCACGTGGCTCCACCAGATGTTCTCTGGCTCGACGAGCGTGCGAGAACCACGGAAAGTTCGCCCCAATGAATCAGGCGCACCACAGACGCTGGCAAAATACTGACCGCGAAGGGGCACGTCGTGGGTTACGGGCGCCCCAGGCACTCCCAGTAGCCTATAGTGAGCAGTAGTCTATAGTGACGGCAGGTAAGGAAAGGCGCTAGTAAAACTGGCCTTATAGTGAGCAGTCGCTCTATAGTGAGAGCAGGTTGCGCTATACTGAGTCGGAGCAGCAGGCGCGCTAGTTAAAACAGTAGGAGAGCGAAGCAATCCGTGATACTGAGAGCAGAGTATTAAGAGAGCGAAGCGACCCGTGATAGAGAGAGCAGCGCCCGTATAATGAACATCTATTCCGTATTCCGTTTTGGCCGCCATTAGCGCCCCGTGATTGGTCGTTTCACCTGACACTCAAGTGACGTGTCGGAAGCCCAAATTTTGGTGACGTCAAATTGACGTGTACATGCTCATTATGCAAATGTAAACGGAATCGATTCCGCCGAAGGGCGGGACAGCCAGCAAGTGGCCCCGTCGTTCGACGGAATAGCAAACATGGCGGTTCGTGCGGTGCAAGCGACCTTCGCCGCGGCGTTTGCCTTTTTGGAGGCGGCGTACAAGGGGCATGGACATCGGAGGAGGGAGGCCGAGGATCAAATCAAATCAAATCATTTTACTTCCCAGAAAAAAAGAAGACAGGTTCTGGAGAGGTTCACTGGCTAAAAGCTGTTTATGGACAGCTTGACGAGGCCAGTGAACCCTATACAAGGCAGTAGGGACGATGTAATGATGATAAAGTGAAACATAAGCTAACATTACAATACCAAAATACGGTGTAAGAAAAACATATATATATATACATTGCTACGAAAAACATACTGACACTAAACATAGCAAAAAACACAACAGAAAAAATCCAACAACCATAACACCACTATCGCGAAAAAAAATAATGACGAAAATACCAGGGAAGATGTGTACAAAATTGCTTCTTGTGTATGACCTGCATCATACAATGCACATCAGATATCAGACAACAAAATTATACAGACATTATTATTGCTATATGTTTTCCATCATACAACCTATTCGGTATGGTATGCATGCGCACACTGAAAGAAAAAAAAAGAAATCGTACAAAAACAACACATTTTACAGCGTCAAAAAAGTTAGCCTATATTTACAAAAAAGGATCGTAGTTCTTTTAATGAGAAGCTGTTTACGTGACTGTATTTATTGAGAATCATTGGTAGATTGTATTGCAATGTTTGAAATTTGTAATTATTGCGAAACCTCGGAACAAACCAAACATCACTGCTTCTTGTACTTAACAAAACATGTTTTTTGCAGTTAGACATGCGGTATTTTTAATGACTTGTTTAAAAGAAATGGAAGAGAAAAGGCAGGATCGCAGAATGGGAAAGGTATACATATATTCAACTTTAATAATACCGTAGTCCCGACACACGAGTTGTGTAGATGGCAAATAATCGAAATTAGCTACATTTCTAATAACTTTTTTCTGCAGGATCTGAAGTTTCATTATGTTAGTTTTTGTCGTGGTTGCCCACACCAAGCTGCAGTAATTTAAGTGCGAGAGAAAAAGAGCATGGTATATTTGCAATTTCACTTTTGCGGGTAAGATATGTCTGCAACGAGCTAGCACACCGACTACACTAGAGGCTTTTTTGCAGATATCAACGACGTCTTGGTTCCAGCTGAGGTTTGATAAAAACGTGACACCAAGAATTTTGTGTTCATCTACAAAAAGAATGTCTTCACCTGCGTAAGTTAACGCTTGTGTTGATGAAGATATTTTGTTTTTTGCTCGGAATACGATGGCTTTTGTTTTCAGTGGATTAATTTTCAATAAATTTTTGGTAGACCACAAGTAAAGCTTGTTCAATAACTCACTTGCACCGAATAATTAACTCATCTGCGTCAGGGCCTGAAAAAAGTAGGTTCGTGTCATTAGCATATATGACAAAGCTCACACTGGGATCAATATCCACGATGTCATTTATGTAAGCATTAAATAATAGCGGCCCCAGTACGCTTCCCTGGGGCACACGATTTAAGACAGGTAAATATGATGACGTATAAGTGCTTAATTGAACGCATTGCTGTCTGTTTTGCAAGTATGACTTTATCAATTGAAGTGACGTGCCGCGGATTCTGTATGATTCTAGCTTAAGCAGTAAAATGTTATGATCAATGCAATCGAAAGCCTTGCTGAAATCAAGAAAAACAGCTAACGTGAAAAGATTTCGTTCAAAATTTTGCAGTATCGTTTCCTTAAGTGTTAATAGGGCTGTCTCCGTCGACCTTCCTTTCCTAAAACCAAACTGAAAGTCAGTGATTATATTTCTGGAGCAGAAGAAAGCAGATATACGCGCATAGAATAATTTTTCTAATCCCTTAGAAAACACAGGAATAATAGATATGGGTCTATAATTAGTCACCAGGTTACTGTCACCACCCTTGAACAACACAGTCACTCTGCTTCTTTTCATATCTTCTGGAAAAACACCCGACTCAAGTATCAAATTTAAAAATGTGGCTGAGCGCAGGAGTAATGCAATCTAATACATATTTTATCGGTTTTATTTGAATGTTGTCAATGTCTACTGCCTTACTGTTCTTTAGATTCATGAATGTTGTGTAAATTTCTTTTTCATCCGTTGGTGATAGAAAAATACTGTCGGGGCATTGATTTCCTGTTGTAGCCCTGAGAAAGTCTGCTTGTGAAGGCCTGTTCGCTGATATACCCACATTCACAAAATGATTATTCAAGTGATCCGCAAGTTCTTTACCAGCGAGCTCGACATTGTCAACGGTAATCTTAGAAAACTGAACACGCTGCGCGAGCACAGAAATAAGAGGAGAGGAGACAGGAAAGAGCGCAGAACTACGCTCTTTCCTGTCTCCTCTCCTCTTATTTCTGTGCTCGCGCAGCGTGTTCATTTTTGAGATATGAACCAACTAGTCCGCACTGAAGTATTGTGGTAATCTTAGCTGGTGCGGAGTCCCGCTTACCGCGACCAAGGACATCATTAATTAAGCGCCATATAACGTCAGGTGATTGCTGTGCGCTTTCAGCAAACATTTCCTCGTAATAAGTTGTCTTAGCTCGCTTAAGCTCCCTATTCAACTGGTTACGTATTTTTTTAAACTCTGCCAAATCTGTCAGCACTCTTGAGTTCAAGAATAAGTTGTAAAGCTTATTCTTAAGTCGTATCATACTAGCGAGAGAGGGGGTCACCCATGGTTTACGTATTTTTTTTCGATAGTTTAATTTGCTTGAATGGGAAGTGTTTTGCGTATATATGTACAAAGTCAGCAAGAAATTTCCGATAGGCTTCGTCTGCACAAGTTAAGTTCAAAAGAAAAGACCAGTCGCGTTCACTAATGTCCTTCTTAAAAGATTCCAAACTGTGGTTTGTTACAGTTTGCATTGTGTACGGTTCTCGATAAATCTCCTTAATATTCGGCTTGTGGGAATAACACATAAATACCGGGCAATGATCACTTATGTCTGATGAAACTGTTCCACACTGAAATACACTGGCTTCAATATTTGTTATTAATAAGTCAAGGCACGAGACAGATAATGGTGTAACACGTGTTGCTGTGGAAATGACATTCCTAAATCCGGCACATTGAAGCATGCTCAAAAAGTCCGTCGCAATGGGGTTATCATTCAAGATATTGATATTGAAATCTCCACCACATACTAGTGTAAAATTATTCGACGATACGTAATGCAGAAATTTATCAAAAAAGTTTTGAAAGCTCAAAATATTGCCCCCTGGAGGACGATACACAACAGCTATCATGTCTGAATTGTGCCTGAGTGCTAAAACTTCGCAGTCCTCACACGTGACACAGAAATCTGATGCTAAATTATACTTCCAGCGACCGTCTACTTGAATAGCAACGCCTCCACCGCGCCGGTTACGACGGTCAAGAAAAAATGCCTCATACCCATTAAACCTCTGCCGGCAGCTTGCGCCGTCATACCACGTTTCAGTCATCATGATGACTTGAAACTTGAACTGGAAATCATTGAGAAGGTGGTGTATGACGTCACTCTTAAACTCTGCAGATCGCGCATTGAAATGCAACACAGTCGAATGGAATCTGTTTTGAGCTCTAAGCAAATGAGGCAATACGAAATCGTGGTATTCCATCTTTCTTGAACGATCAGTAAGCCTTTTACGAACTAGAAGTTATCTTCGATAAAGAACTTTCATCATGAATCTGAATTACAGCTGAAAGCTCGCTTTGCCTCGCGAGAATCTTGCCATTTGCTGTCCACACAGATTTCCAGTTGCATTCATG
>JALIZH010026453.1:0-19097 GCA_030522465.1 Rhipicephalus appendiculatus
TGAGCCAGGCGCTCCTGTGCTTCGGCGATGCGTGCGATGTAGCTGTGCGAGCGGTGCTTCCGGGAGGTGGCGCCCTCTGTAGTACCGGTGGAATCCTGGGAGACGGCCGAGTACGCTGCGTACAAGTGTAGGTGGAGCTGTATTACGTCATTTGTTGCTTAGTCTACGCTTTTTTATGCCACTTTCCTATGCCAAATAAAGCGGGGTGGGAGATACCTTCCCGGACGGTTGGTTGGCAATTCACTGCGGGTCTTGTGGCTCTGAACCTCTTTTTAGATGCGAAGCATCTTATGCTCGGGGGCTATGTCCGTCCCTCCCGCGTCCGTCCCGCGTCCCGCGTCCGGCGTCCCGCATCCGGCCACCTTCTTGAAGTAGGGAAGCACCCATTATGCGAACCAGAAACACTGTAGTACAATAAGGCCGTCAACCACCATTACAGTCACAAGAGTAATGTCCGAGAGCACAGAGTGGCTGCTTAGATATGGCTAGGCAGGTGGTGGGTGCAAGCAAAGAATAACGCGCACTACCGGTGGTGTCTGTCGCCCATGTTGACTCCATTCCTTGATCTTGCTTGCATGTGCTTGTGGGGGTCTTTATCCGTCCCTCCTTCCCGCGTATGAAAATGACGGAGCGCGCGCGCCTCATTCTTTCTCCTGTGCAGCGCCGCGATGAGCGCCCGGGCCGCTGCCGCGAAAGCGAAATCGATGACGTTTCTCCCGCTCAAGCCAGCCTACTGCCCGCTGCTTCGCATCCACACATGATTCCCTTTAGCGGGAGATGGGGAGTTTTTTGCACAGTGTACGGTTGTCAGCAGAACTAGTGATAGGCTCACTCGCGAGATTATAGAGGCATAAAAAATATCTTCGTTGGGTTCAGCTTGTGTCAGCACCCCATCTGTACACCTTTCAGATAAAGAGTTGTGCTTTCCGACAAAGTAGTGTGCGCATGTGCGACGGTGATGAGCACGGTATATATACACTTGTGGTGTTCAATAAATCTTTATTGGTCGTTGGCGCTCGTACGTCGCCTGGTGTCTTTTCTTTCTGCCTGTTTTTCCTGCGCTACAAAGTGTTTAAGAGGAATCCGAAGCCACTGTTGAATATAGCGCGAACTTCGAGACGCTAAGTCAAATTTTGTGTAGAAATGCGCAGAGCTGAGTACTGCCATTATTGCCTTACATATATTGCGACTCGTTTCTCTCTGCGCGTATAATATGATATTTTAGCAGGCGCGCGCTAAATTGGTGCTATAGTGTCCGAAACTGAACTCACCAATACTATTCGCTTCCAACCCCGATATCTCTCCTGGGTGGCGGCCGCGCTGAGACGGGCTTCCACCATGCTCAGACTTAGACGGCTGCTGCGCTGACTGCTGCGGAAAAGCAGAAACAAATGGGAGAGAATCAAACGCACATCTTTAGCTGAAAGGGGACGAAATGGAGTAACTGTGCTAAAACAACAATTAAGAACGTTTCCCGTTGCTATCAATATAGTGGTTTACGATCGCCATTAGGGGCGCAGCCACAAATCTATTAATAGCGCACGTATATTTAGTTACCCTAGTAGACGCGTCCCTTCTCTGCGTTTCTTTTCGCTGGTAATGTACAGTGCGGACCGTACTAAAAAAATGTTCTCGCAAGCTAGCTGGTTCATATCGAATGGGTGGCGTTTTGCGAAAGCACGAAGAAAGGAAGCAGAACAAGAGACAAGAGCGAGCACAAATTTCTTCTGTTTTCCAGCTGGCTGAAGCTTCCAACGCGACCTTGAGGTTCGTCGTTGATACGATTAAACAGAACTGTTTAACAGCTGTCACCTAAGACAGAGAAGGTGGGCCTGCAGTACTGCCAGAAGGGACGTTCCACATCAGGCCACTAGAGGCTGTAGAAAAAAAAAAAAAAAAACTCAAGCTTACTCAATTTCGACCAAGAAAAGCAGAACGGATTATAAGAACAGCTCTTCTTGGAACTGCTGAAGATTTATATCGAGCCCACTGCGGTCGACCCCCACAACCCCCGTACTCTTTATGCAGAAGGCCGGGATTTACATCGCATCCTGTGTAGCGCCCCTCCTGAGTGACATTTTTTTTTACTTCCTTTGACAAGCGCCTAAAATGGGGACTGTCAGATTTGAACGTCGCGAGCGTCTTCAAATGCGTTGGTGACTAGGCTGTGCGAGCATAAATTCCAGTTTATTGTGTGCACGGTGCAGTTAAAGGCGTTCGTGACACTTTTGTCAAAAAGTCAAGCGTACTGAAAATTACGCATAAAATACCGGTGAACAATAGGATTCACTCCCAGATTTTTGCTGCTGTTCACTGAAGACCACATTTGTTGAAAATATATCCGAATGAGCACGAAGAAAACTGCTACCGTGTGAAAGTGTAAACCCAAAAGTGATTAAAAGGCGATTGGGTTGTCAACCTACTCAGCAGCTCTCGAGAAATCCTCCACGTTCAAGGCACAGGTTGATCGTCTGCGTGCAGGTGGATACACCTTACAGATAGTGTCCAGTGTCTCTGAAGGCCTTCTTCTAATATGCAATAATGGCACACCAAGGGGGAGGAAAAGGGACAAGAGCCCCATCCATGTTAATTCGTATTGGCACAGCCTCTCCCACATTTCAAAAAAAAGCTACCAGTAGATAAGGTGTGTTTGTATAGTGTTTAGTGCACCTTGCAAGCTCCAGCAGATCTCTTCCACAATGAACGAAAAGGTTCGTGGTGGAGTACACGATAAAGCATGCCAATGTTTTCACAAAATGCGTTTCTGGTGTCGTTGGCCGCGTTCCGTTAACATGTGGAAAAGTTTACATGAGGCAGCAGGCTGCGCGATGTACTAATGAGCAGACGCGGAAACACAGTCTGGCTCTTAGGGGCAGGCATGGTGGGCATCTAGATTCCCTCTGTAGGAGCTATGGTTGCGTAAAGTAATTCGCAAAATGTAGGAGTCATGGCTACGTTAAGAGGGAAGACCGGAAGGGAAATTATAGAAGCTTCTTGCATAAGGCAGCTTAATGACAAGTGCGTACATTCTATTTTACTTTGGCTTAGAATAGTGGAGTTCCCCAATGGTTACGTTCAACTGTTGAGGTCTTCATGGTCTTGTTTTTAGATGTGAAGCATCTTATGGCGAAGCTTAATCCGGTGGTGGTGGTGGTGGTGGTGGTGTGCCGCGTGCCCACCCTTACTGCGCATGCGCAAGCCCTTCAAAAAATAAAAATAAAAAAACCTCCTCTCCCCCCTCTCTCTCCGCTAGGCATCCCTCCCCGCGGCAAGCACACCCTCACTGCGCATGCGCCTCCCCTCCTCTCTTCCCCTCTTACACTCCCCCCTCTTTCCTCCAGGAATCCCTGCCTGCGGCGTCTACACTCCCACTGCGCATGCGCGTCCCCCCCTCTCTCTCCTCTCCTACGCTCCCCCCCTCTCTCCTCTACGCATCCCTGCCCACGGCGTTCACACTCTCACTGCGCATGCGTGTCACCCCCTCTCTCTCTCCTCTCCTACGCTCCCCCTCTCTCGCCTCGCGACGCCGACGCAGGCAGCGTCTGCTAGCGAGTTTCTTGGTTGAAAAAACCGACTGCTCGCGCTGCACAACCGTTCACTGGCCACCCCGTATATATGGCAATGGATCTTGACCTCCAAGGTGGTGCCGGTGGGAGATTTCTCCTGTGCGTTGTTGAACAATAAAAATTCGCAGCGTGCGCGTTAACTAAAAGCGGAGTTCGGGTCTCTGTGTCCAGTCGGAGTCTGCTGTCTCTCATTGCCCATTAGCAGCGATTGGCATGTTCCAGTAGGAAACACTGCTCCATCACTGCGTGCTTTGCGCCTCCCCAGTTTTCTCTCCTGCGCAACGCTGCGATGAGCGCCAGCGTCAACGCCGCCGCCAGTGTAAGCGTAAGCGCCCGCTGCTTCACATCTACACATGGTTCCCTTTAGCGGGGGATGGTGTAATTTTTTTTAGGTGACTCTTGCTTATTATAGCTCATCTTAGCAGCGTTGTAAAGTCTTATCGGCGGTTGGTTCTCCTTTCGTTGTGCTTTATTGCCTCTGTTCGCCGTTTTTACCGTTCATGCTTAATACCTTTGTTAGTAGGATAAGTCTTTTCCTCGTAATTTTGGAGGCTCGAGGTCGTGTTAGAACCTTCATATCTTGGAAAAAAGCTTCCCCATCTCCCGCTAAAAGGAACCATGTGTGGATCCGAAGCAGCGGGGAGATTGTTAGCTTGAGCGGGAGAAACGTCGCCGCTCTCGTTTAGCAGCCCGGGCTCTCATCGCGGCGCTGCACAGGAGAGAGAATGAGACCCGCTCCATCATTTTTATACCGCGGAACTACCGTGGTGCCCCCAGCGAAGTATGCAGCTGTCGCACCACCTGTCGCGCGCCGCTCCGTAGAGGATTCCTAGAGGAGAGAACGGGGGGCTACCGTAGGAGAGGAGAGAGAGAGAGGGGGACGCTCTATAGAGTAGAGGATTCCTAGAGTATTGAAAGCCGGTGAGAGTAGGAGAGAGGGAGAGAGGACGCGCATGCGCTGTGGGACGCGGGCGCCGCTCCGTAGGGTAGACGATTCCTAGAGTAGAGAAAGGGGGAGGGGACGCGCATCCGCTGTGGGACGCGGGCGCCGCTCCGTAGAGTAGAGGATTCCTAGAGTAGAGAAAGGGGGGAGGGGGACGCGCATCCGCTGTGGGACGCGGGCGCCGCTCCGTAGAGTAGAGGATTCCTAGAGGAGAGAAAGGGGTGAGCTTAGGAGAGAAGAGAGAGGGGGGAGGGGACGCACATGCGCTGTGGGGGTGTAGGACGCGGGACGTGGGCGCCGCTCCGTAGAGTAGAGAATTCCTAGAGGAGAGAAAGGGGTGAGCGTAGGAGAGGAGAGAGAGAGGAGACGCACATGCGTTGTGGTGGTGTGGGACGCGGGAAGGAGGGACGGACTAAGCCTTCCGATAAAGGAAGACAGCGTACTTCATGAAAAACTTGTGGTGATTTGTTCCTGGCCGCATATTCCTGAATTCAATGCATACCGCAGTGCGTGTGAAAGAGACAAGGAGCCAGCGGCTACATGAAGCGTGATAGGAGCTTACCTAGAAGTATATCCTACTATACTTAAGGCAATGGGAAATTCTTAAACAGGGGGGTGGGTGCTGGAGCCGACGTTTTGACAAGTGGACTTGTCTTTTTCAAGGCTACAACTGATTTCCTTAGCGCTGGTGTGCGTGTGCTTCGTACTCTCTCCTCCAATCCAAACGAAGGAGGAGGAGAGGGCAACTGCGAAAGCGGAGGAGGGCGTGGGGGACAACGAGAGGCCAATTGGGTGAGTCAGAGGGAAGAAGGTATTCCGTGAAAAATATGAACATTCGATCACGTTGTCTACATGATCGATGGTTCATATAGTCACAAACGGTACATTGGCCAAGCAGGACAGCCTGTTAACTTTAGATTAAACGGGCATCGCTTCAACACGGCGAAGAAGTCACCGAAAGCAGTGGCACGACATTTTAATGTAGCCAGTCACAGCTTCCACGACCTCAAACTTTACATCCTTCAGTCAAACTTCCGGTCCCCAAGACATAGAAAATATACAGAGTCATACGTTATTTACAAGTTTAATACACTCCAGCCGGAATAAACGTTTCAAAAGGGGTTCTTGAGTCCATGCGGTATGGTACATACCCAACGGAAACTGATAAGTGTTAAGTACTTCTAGGAATTTCAAACTTACTATTGTTAAGTGCTGCTTTCTTCCGACAACCATAATTCAGAGACACGTGTACAGCCTCCCGCCCTCCTGCAGCCCCACTTTCTTTTTTTTTCTCTTTTTTGAACGGAATACCTTCTTCACTCTGACTCACCCTATTCGCCACGGCGGCCTCTTACTGACCCCCCACCCCCTCCCCCCACTGTCGCAGTTGCCTTCTCCTACTTTTTTGGATTGGAGGAGAGGGTACGCAGCATACACACATCAGCGCTATGGAAATCAGTTGCAGCCTTGAAAAAGACAAGTCCACTTGTCGAAACGTCGGCTCCAGCACCCACCCCCTGGTTACGAATTTCTCATCGCAAGCTTCCATCTTCCAATTCGAGATATTTGATGACTGCAAATTATTAGTCGAATTTGTGCGACAAAAAAGAAAAACCTCCTCGAACTCATATCGGGTTGGACGCAAAAGGCGATCTCGCCTATTTGACAGCGTGCTTAGTGGCACGCTTTAGTGGTATTAGTTGCGTCGGTCAAAAACAGCTCAGCCGGAAATCATATGCATACAGGTACGTGAGGCAAGCATAACCGTGAGCGTGGCTCAAGTGTGCGTACCAAAGACGATGCGCTTGACGGAGACGGGCGTTCGCGGCGCTTCTGCACCCCGTGACCCTCGACTACTTCGAGCGCCACCTCGTCACCCACGACACTCAGAACACGGGCGTCCTCTTCTGATAATCCTACGGGCAACGCCTTCTCTTCAGTGCCAGATGGAGGCCTGCAATAGTTAAGAATTCAAAATGCAGTAATGGGTCTGTACGAAGACATGAGCTGGAAGGCAGACAAGGACACTAGCAGTGAGATGAGGGTGTTTTTCGACGAAACAACGAACAGGAACCTCAACGTGCGATTTAACCTTTAAGTTTGAATGAGGTATCAGCGAAGCAGTTACCCATGAAACATACTTAGTTCAGCAATTAAAAAACGCACGAAATATTACAGAAATTCTTCTTCAAAGCACGTGACTGCATAGGCCAATAAGGAAAGCCACGAGTCTGCTTGTCAAAGGTGTAAACACCTGAAGCTGCTTCTAGCCGCATTTTGCGATATGTAACAAATAAGCGCTCTGAAGCAATTTTCAGCTCCGCTTTTGTATGACTTCGAATGAGGCGCGCATAAGACACGGAGGCAAAAGATGGAGACGTAGACAGCACATGAATATATACATACTCGAATAACGATCTGACATAACACGCTCATGAAAAGACAGTGCTAAAATACCCTATAAACTATCAAGGAAAAAAATGTAACATGCTAAGCATAGAATCCCGCATGTGCCGACAGCAACGACACCCAAAGATGCAATATTTGGAAAAAAAGAAACAGTAATATAATCATCAAGAAAACAAACAAGCTCAAAATCACACTTCATGCAAGCATTACAATCGCAAGTGCGATAGTACGTAGATACGCGGCGAACTTAAAGGTGATATTACCATAAGTTCGATATTAGGAGAGTTTGTTAAGGAACAGTGCAGTACAACCACACCGACGGGAATATAAGGCCAAATTGGACGACGGGGCACATTTCAAAGAGCTGTGGTTCTCGCGCACAGCTCTCGCGCATTGCTCTGACAGCGGCTAGTCTGGCCCACGTCAACTTTTCCACATTACAAGGGGATCTGGTACACACCCCCTTTACACACGACACAAATTGAAGGTCATATTCCATGGGGCGCTTGCCTCTTGCTTCTTGCGTGGAAACAGCGCAGGCACGGGACGAGTAGAGAACACAAAACACGAGCGCTCGTGTTTTGTGTTCTCTACTCGTTCCGTGCCTGCGCTGTTTCCACGCAGTATCATGTACCAGCTGGCCCTTCAAGACACCTTCTTGCTTCTGCTGTCCTTCTCTGCTGATACTGAGGTCTTGGACGAATCCCCTTAGGCTTATTTCTGACTGAAAAAAAAAACAGATTAACATTAAAGAGTGCTGCCCTCCTCTTGCAGCGGTTGGACGCTCTGTGAATATAAGGGATCACTGAGAACGGCCTGCTTCCTTTACTTGTTTCTGCCGGCATCAACTTCCCTCCTGCTCTTAAATTTTACAGCACAGCCGCTAGGGTCAAGCCCTGGTGTGTCGCAGATAGAAAATGACCATGATGAACCGCCACGCGCTCAATCGCCACCCAAGCACTCGATACAGATGGTTAAAGGGGACACTAAAGCGAAACAATGACTTGGTTTAGATTGACAAACTGCACTCTGAGAACTCTAATGCCATATGTTTCACTATCATAAGTTCATTATTAGCGGAGAAAATCAAGGTTGAAGTTTTATTTTTTAAATTTGGCGCCGACATGTGCGCGCGTGACGTCAGAAATTCCAAATGTATTTTTCGTATTTTCGCGACACTGGCTCGAAGAAATTTTCTGAAACTTCGTATGCTAGGTCTATGGCACCCACAGATGACAATGCACCTCATTTTTATCGATCAGAAGCTACGTAAGACTCAGTAGACGACTTCAAAATCTACGACGTCACAGTGTTTGGTGCGGGAATCTCAAGGTGGCGTGTCCACCCACATTTTCTTTTCGCGTGTTTCCTCGCTTACCAAGCGTCGTGTCGCGGTTAGAGTGGTGTTTTCGGGATTGTGAAATCGGACTTAACTAATACGCGAAAAATCGTTTTGCCCTTTAGTGTCCCTTTAACAAGAGATGCTGCAACGTGCGGCCCCTAATCAGTGTTCGCCGCTCGTGCGTTCCCTTGTTAATTTTTAGTGGACTAGTGTGGTGAATAGTGGGCTTTGCCCAATTTCTGTGGCACATACGTGGTATAGGAGGTTTGTGCAGCAGGGCTGTTATGGTTGAGGTTTGTTTACAGGCATTTAACCCTTTGATGGTTTTCGCCGTACATGTACGGCAGCACCTAACAGTGCCAAAATGGTTTTCACCGTACATGTACGGCACGGCCTTTATCTTTAAAACGCACGCTTGTTTCGATCATTTCTCTCTCTTGGCGTGTGCTGCCACACTTCAGGAACATGTGGAATTTTTTTCATGCGCCGATGTTTCTCCGTTGTTTTTTTGTTTTGCTTCGCAAAGCGGCGCTCCGGCATCCTCTTGCGCACCCGAGCGCGTTCGCGGTCCGGCTGGTTTAAAACGCGCGCCTTTTTCTATCATTTTTCTTGCTTGGAATGTGCTGCCATGCTTCGGAAAACTGTGAATTTTTTTTTATGCGCCGGTGTCTCTCCGTTGTTGCTTTTTTTATGCTTTGCAAAACGGCACCGGCTATCGCTTGCGCATCTGAGCGCGCCCGCGGTGCGGCGGTTTAAAACGCGCGCCTTTTTCGATCACTTCTCTTGCTTGACATGTGCTGCCACACCTTGGAACACGTGGAATTTTTTTCTCGCGCCGATGTCTCTCTGTTGCTTTTTTGCTTTCCAAGGCGGCGCGGCGGCTTTCGCTTGCAAACCCGAAGGCGCGCATGTGGTGCGGCTGGTTTCGGTTTCGTCCTTCGTTGGTTATCGCTTCTCGCGCCCGCAAAGCTGATGGCTGTTTGGTTTCTAATCTCTCAAGGGGTGAGCGCTTGTGACTCTCTCGTTTATGGCTTCTCGGGGCGCGATTACATCTGTTTCGGGAGGCGCTAAATTACACAAACGACGCCGCCGTGGTTGAGTTTCCTACTTAGGGAACTCGGAAAAACCAACTCCGTCTCGTTGGCGATAAGACGAAGGATTATTATAGCTTTTTCACTTGTTTTGTTTTCCTGACGGGCGCACAACCCCACAGTTTTTTTCCGTGCGCTCAGTCACGCTGTTCGCCTAGGCTGGAAGTGCGCGCCGGTTGCTCTGGTGCTAGGGAGTCGAGCGGCGATTCTTCCGATGTGGACTATTCCCCAAGTGCCGAATCAGATTCATTGGATGTCATTTCGTCAGGCGAGGATTTATTTACGAGTTCAGGCTCGGACGATGATGAAGGAGCGACATCTTGAAAGCGTGCGCGGTGAGACGGTTCGGATCGGATCAAAGGCGACTTTTCCCATAGTGTTTAGTGTTAGCGGAAAAACATTTTTCACCGGAAAAGTACTCTGGTGCGCTTATTTTTGTATGTCTGTGAGCTATGTTTATTATAATGCATGATTTTTATTTATAAGAAGTCGTAAAAGTGTTTTTTTTAGGATTTTGCTTGATGTTACTATGAATAAACTATGTGTATGTAACAACACAAAATGATTTTTTTCTCACTTTACGGTCACGAAAAAAAATTTTGGACAATTTTTTTCTGAAATAGAATGGTCTGAAGAATTTATTTCAGCAATAAAAAAATTACACATTTTTGGCACGCATTTCGCGAAAAAAATTCGACCCTGAAAGGGTTAAAGAATGAGATATAAATACCCAGGCTAAAAAAAGGATAAAAGGAGCAATGTATAGCCATGTATAGTATATCACAGCAAGTGGTGGGAAAGACAGAGAGGGTAAAAGCCTAGCCAAGTCGGCACGAGCTAGGTGCCCACCAGCTCTGCTGTGGTCAAGCTTGTTCTACTTAGTGCAAGCTGCGCTAATTTTTTCAGCACACGTTCACTGGTCACTGCTGTGGCTGGGTAGGTACGGAAAGTTTTGTGCCAGCATCGTGAAACAGCTCCAGCGTAATAATCACTCGCTTTTGGAATAAGCTGGAATTTAGTGCTAAAGCACTAATGTTTGATTGAACATGACAGCAGCAAGCAGCGCGTGGCCCGAGCGAGCCAGCAAGCCTGTGCACCCAACGGCGCATGCTACGAACGTCCTATGCGGTCAAAGGCCGAGGTAGCACCAGCGGCCAACAAGGCCGACAGGTGCATGCAGCAGCTAAGTCCAGCGGGGGTGAGAGGGGAAAGAGAGAGATGAACATGAACAATGCGTAGCCACCTCTCAAATGGCAGAGCTTTCAACTCTGGTTGACGTCATGTCACTTGGACGAAAACCGCTATTGGCATACCAGGTGCGAACGACTTGACGTCGTCCACTTTTCGCAAAGTACCATGTTTCATAAAGCAGAGTTACAGGTTTTCTTTACAACTTCCAGTGTCTCGCAACCTACCGCAAAGCGCTGTTCTCCGCCGAGACCGTCGCACATTACTTTAGTTTTATGCATATTAATTTTCAGACCTACTCTTCTGCTTTCTGTATCCAGTTCAGTAATCATGAGCTGTAATTCGTCCTCTGAGTTACTCATCAGAGCAATGTCATCAGCGAATCGCAGGTTACTGGAGGTTGTAAAAGAATACGTCTAATTAGGACAGGTAGTAACCGCGGAGCCGAACCGCGAGAGTGAAATAACTAGAAGAATAACGATGGCGTGGAGCACATTCGGCAAGCATTATCAAATCATGAATGGTAGTCTACCACTATCCCTCAAGAGGAAGGTATATAACAGCTGCATCTTACCGGTACTTTACCTACGGAGCAGAAACCTGGAGGTATACAAAGAGATTTCAACTTAAATTGAGGAAGACGCAGCGAGCGATGGAAAGGAAAACGATAGGTGTAGACAGGAAGAGAGCAGAGTGGGTGAGGGAACAAACGGGTGTTAAGGATATCATAGTTGACATCAAGAAGAAATGTACATGGGCCGGGAACGTAGCGCGTAGGCAGCATAGCCACTGGTCATTAAAGCTAACTGACTGAATTCAAACAGAAGGAAAGCGCGTGGGAGGGAGACAGAAAAATGGGTGGGCAGGTGAGATCAAGAAGCTTGCGAGTACAACGTGGCAGCAGCAACCGCAGTACCGGGTTGATAGGCTGAACATGGGAGAGGCCTTTGCCGTGCAGTGGGTGTAGTCAGGCTGATGATGATGACAGCCTTCATAAAATGCGCTGATCTAGCCCAAAGGTTGAGACATGCACCCTTGGAGTGTGGTGCAGTATTTAATTGTATTTGTTTGTGTTAATACTATGCTGACAGGCACATACATGAGTGAGCACGAAAATACAAAACGACCAGATTGCAATCATGCCTCACATTCAGGAACCAAAAATCAAAATCTAAAAATCAAAATACCAATTAAGCAGCACAGATTACCATGAAAGGTCACACATTAGACATAGAATTGCTCTGAATAAAAGCTGTGAGCTGCACACACACGAAAAACACACTCCATAAGTAGGTATGCTGTTTCCTAAATGGTGTAACTTGTTCATCGATTTTTTTAGTAATGATGTCAAATGCGGAGAGAGATTTCTAACAATACGCCTTGTGCCTTTTCTCATTTTGTTATATAACCGACGAAAAAAATACAGTATACTATAATGTGTTGCAACATGAAATGAATGACCCAATACATTTGTAGTGGTTTCTTCAGGCTGACCACCGGTATTGTAGTTTTGGGTTCTCTTGTTCCTTTTGTATCATTGCTCTCAGGATAAAGAAGATATAGAAACCTTAAGGCAGCAATGCGCCACTGGATCGCGAGAGTTTCAATATTTGTCCTGTTATGTAGTGTGGTTATGCGGACGTCACGTACATACTGGGAATACACAAAGCGAATAGCTTTAGTAACTCGTTAGCCTCAAGAAACTCGTTTCAGAGACATTCCACTGTCGGCATCGTTGGTCATGAACGAAACTTGGAGACGGATGCATATGAATAAACAATAGAAATCTTCGCTTCGAGTGGGAATTGAACCCCGGACTTCAGCGTGAAAAGCAGGTGCTCTACCGCAGGGCAATAACAGTGTTTTTATCTGTTTCGGCACAAAAACCCTATATAAATCCTGTAGCGAGAGATGGAGACGTAAGACGACGTCGTGAAGGCGGCCGACGTGGCCATGCCGTTTTCTCGCTACTTTATTTGGAAGACCAAGCAGACGGCGGCGGCTGCAGGCGTGCCAACCGCCAGGCGCGTGAACTCGTTCTTCTTGCTTTGTCGTCGTCGTGTTCGCCTGGTCGGATTGTTGTAGCCCGCTCTAGTGCGCTACAATCCCATGTAGTGCGAGGAGACCCCATATGTATGCTGAACGCCAGCAATATTGCGTGGCAGAAGCATAGTACCCCCTCCAAGCGTCGAAACATGTGAATTGCAAGACGACTGGTAGGTTCAAAGGCTCACCGATTACAAAGCCCACAGGCATAATTAGTCATTATCATCAACAGCATAACTAAGTGTGCAGTTGCACGTGTTCCCCTTACAGACGCGTACTGGGTACTTCTCCACTTCGCAAAAGTAAGAATTATCGCGTAGTAGGCATTTCGCTGCTGTACTTCCAGTAGGCGTTCTCGCATAGTTTCAAACGGCCAATGTTACGCGCACAGACGTTCCTGTCCTTGCGGCACGGTTGAGGATTCTACCGAAAAGCGATGCGAGGGTAGCAGTTCAGAAGGCGATGTGAACGGGTTGATTACGCTATAGCATTCTGCCCTTGATGGCTAAGCTCAAGCATCCTCCAAGCTTGTTTTTTTCTCCCCTCCATTGGATGAAGAACTCGTGTGCGGTGTCCACATAATGCAGTATTCAAAAGATGGCCCTACATGGGCTTCGTAACTTCCTAGCCTAATTTTGGCAGCTGCTAGTTGAAGTGTCGTGCGAAGAGAGCCCAGCTGCCCGCGTACTTTTGTGCATGTTTGGTTAAAGTGAGCACCCCCCTTTAAATGTGTTTTTGATCGATGGTAAAGCCCAAATATTTAACTGAGTCGGCTTCGGTTAAATATAATCCTATCAGATGATACGCAAACCTCAAGGCAACCCTTTCTGAAGTTATATTCATGGATGAAGTTTTCGCTACGTCAATTCCTCTTCCCAATACTTGAAAACCATCTCGTAATACTAGTTAAGGAGGAGTTAAGTCATATCTGGTCGCAATACTCTGTACTGTGCTGTAGATGAAGCCCTCATCTGCAAACAGCCTCACCTTTACATCAAGTTCAACCATAGGTCGGCAAAAATTGTGGAGCTCACTCAGACTCACTCATGAAATATATTTCGTGCGAAGGGCTCACTCGGACTCAGACTCACCAAAATTTTCCTGAGCCGGACTCACTCGGACTCACACTCACGAAACTTTTCTTCGGCCGGACTCGCTCAGACTCAAACTCACCAAAATATTACTGACACGGACTCACTCAGACTCAGACTCACGGCTCGATCTGAGCCTGAGTGAGTCCGAGTGAGTCGACTCATGAGTCCGTTAGCCTAGAATTAGCTTTTTTCGACCACGGTGTCATTGCTCTTTAACACCAATATCTCACGTAGTCGGCGCTCTTCATGACCCCTTTTGATATAGTACCTTCGAATGCGAGTTACGAGTCGCTGCAAACCAGTAAGAACATTTTTTCTTGAAAAAGATGACAACATAAGACACATTTATCACGGATTTCCCTGGAAGATTTGGTGAGGGGAGGGGATCAAGGCACCACCCTACGTAATTCGCGCCTCTGATAATAAATATTGAAATGGTGCATGAGCGATAGTGCTTTGGATTACGTCTGAGTAGACTTGAGTACAAAAGTGAATCCAGGTATGGCTGATAGTAATGCTGAACATGAGTAGATAAGGCCATAGGTCGGCAAAAAAAAAGGCACTCACTCAGACTCACTCACAAAATATATCTTGCGCTTTGAATTCACTCGGACTCAGACTGATCAAAGATTTCCTGAGCCGGACTCACTCAGACTCACACTCACGAAAATTTTCTTCAATCAGACTCACTCGGACTCAAACTCACTAAAATATTACTCACCCGGACTCACTCAGACTCAGACTCACGGCTCGATCTGAGTCTGAGTGAGCCCGAGTGAGTCGACTCATGAGTGAGTTCGCCGACCTATGAGTTCAACATGTGAATCAGTGTAGTTAACCAATATTTGAAGAAGAATTCAACCTAACGAAGATCCTGGTAGCACACCAGAGTATCGACTTCTACCTCTTTTGATTCAGTGTCATTGGTTTTAACTTAATGACTGCAGTTTGTGAAATGAGCGGTTATCCAATGCCCTCTGTTAGTATCACTCCCCATAGCGTTCAGCCAATCATTTAATATTGGATATAGCAACCTCTCAAATATTTTTAAATCTATCAGTAGTGCATCAGCTAGAACTCTCGAGTTAATTATTGTAGCAAAGTCATGCGTTATTTCGAGGAGCCGAGTTACGGCAGAAAGAACTTTACAGAATCAGTGCTGCTTCAGTGGACTGTCTTCTAAGTGGACTGTACGTCTTCTAATCAATGAACTGTCTTCTAAGTGGGTGTTAATTTCTTTGTTAATACATGCTCAGTCATTTTACAACAGTGTCTGCTATGGTGGGGTATTGGTGGGGGCGCTCGGCTGCTGACCCGAACGTCGCAAGGTTCGATCTCGGCCGCGGCGGTCGCATTTCGATGGAGACTAAATGCTAGAGGCCCGTGTACTGTGCCATGTCAGTGCGCGGTAAAAAAACACGATATGCTCGAAATTTCCGGAGCCCTCCACTACGGCGTCTCTCATAATCATATTGTGGTTTTGGGACGTTAAAGCCCAGATATTATTATTTTACAACAACAACTAGTGAGTGAAATCCCCCAGTGCTTGTTTACAAGTACCGAGTTACCTTTTTTGTAAATTGAAAGAATCTTGGCACAAAGCCGGTCTTAGGCTGTTTGAAGCGACGCTACGAAAAACTGCGTGCATGGAAGGAGTCGTATTGAAACACTCTACAACAAATGTTTTTATTTCAAATTGTTTTTAAGCGTTCATTTTCTTTCTAGTGACTAAGGAGGCGAAGTTACAACACACGCGACAGCATACGCGGACAAGGAACGTGCGGATAGCTCAGACTTCCGAGAGCGAGGATGGTGAGTCGTAGTGATGAAGCCATTTCCCGTCACGCATTTTGTGTGCCAGCGCAGGTAGAAAGTGTTCCTTTTCTCTCGATACGCTACCCTCAATCGATCAAGTGACGTGGCGTTGCAGCCAATGAGAATTTAGGCATCTTTCTTTTTCTCTCTTTTTTTTTTGCAGCCACACGATCAATTTTTCTTTACTGAACCCTTTGGAACTTTAGCTCCAATATCCACGTCCCTTTAACAAAAACAAAAAATACCGCCAGGCCTGCGTGGAAAGCGCAGCACAGTCACAGCGAAAGCCGGAAGAGCAGCCTTTACAGTGTATTTTGTAAATGCTCTTGGGGCAACTACTGCAGGTACAGTTGCATGGTACCCACTCCGCCATAAATCATCATGATTTTTGTGAAGTAGAAAAGCACTGAATACGCCATTATTTGTTATTCTGCCGAAAACTGAGGTATTCGCTATGCATCGGTAAGCCCCTTTGTTTATGTGCACGTTGTTCATGCGGTGGCTGATGACGATGAAGAGTTATGGCTGAGCCCTTTGTACTGGGTTTAAAGCTTTAGACGACCCACTAGTCACATAGTTCACATTGTGTGATGCCAGGTCGTTATACTGTCCTGCCGCACTACATTAGATATGTTAACGCGATTCCTTGACAAAAGCCGAGTGCATACCCGCTCTCGCTTGCGGCGACCTCCGTAGCCCTCTGCCTGGATGCGGCCACCCGTTGCTGCCAGTACTTGCGCCACTCTTCGCGGGACCTGGAGACCGGACCGAGGGCGTTCAGCAGGCTGGTCAGCTCGGACCACAGGCGCTGGCGCGTTTCGGGCTGCATCTCATTGGTGGCTCGGCCCAGACCTGTGTGAACACACAGGAAGTCCAACATGGCGGCCCACTGGTCTTGAGTGCAGCTCTCACGGTGCGAGTCACGCTGGTGCTTTTCAGCAAGGGCCTGTTCCTGCGCCATATTTTTCTTCTTCTACTTCAGCCTTCAGTCGTCGAATTGATGATGATTGCGCCAGTAGCTGACACGTGCATCGCGAACCATTGGCGAAGCCACAAATGGTGTGTGCCGAGATCATTTCAGCGGTTTAAAGTTAAAAAATAGAAACATCGACAACATAACGTGGGCTACAGCATTTTTAAAGCGGAATGTGCACAACAAACACAAATATAATCCCGAGATGTTCAGGAACAAGAAAATAAGAGCAGTTGAATATACAGGAAACACTAACATTATGGTAATTGAACAGACATACATAACCGCATTAACAAGGAATTGGTGCCGCCATACATCCCATCGCCAAGTTCATGTTTACCAATTTCATCAATTTCTTTTACATACATTTTTTTTGTTCCTTCTAACTCAACGCCCTCCGCCAGAGGCACCTCCTATAGATGCGAAGCATCTCATGCTCGCGACTCGGGTCCGTCCCTCCCTCCCGCGTCCCGCGTCCGGCGTCCCGCCACTTTCATGAAGTAGGGAAGCACCCAACTATGCGAACCTGAACACTGTAGTACAATAAGGCCGTCAACCACCACTACAGTCGCCAGAGTCATAGGCCGAGAGCACATAGAGGCTGCTTATCAATGGCTAGGCAGGTGGTGTCTGTCGCGCAGGTTGACTCCATTCCTTGATCTTGCTTGCATGTGTTTGGGGAGGGGGGGGGGCTTAGTCCGTCCCTCCTTCTCGCGTTCCACACTACGTCAGCGCATGCGCGTCCGCTCCCCCTCTCTCTCTCCTCTCCTACGCTCACCCCCTTTCTCTCCTCTAGGAATCCTCTACTCTACGCAGCGGCGCCCGCGTCCCACACCCCCACAGCGCATGCGCCTCCCCTCCCCCCGCTCTCTCTCGTACGCTCGCCGCCGCGTTCCACACCCCCACAGCGCATGCGCGTTCCTCCCCCTATCTCTCCTCTCCTACGCTCACCCCCTTTCTCTCCTCTAGGAATCCTCTACTCTACGGAGCGGCTCCCGCGTCCCACACCCCCCACAGCCTCTCCTACGGTTCTCTCCTCTTGGAATCCTCCACGGAGCGGCGCGCACGACAGGTGGTGCGACAGCTGCATACTCCGCTGGGGGCGCCACGGTAGTTCCGCGGTATGAAAATGACAGAACACGCGCACCTCATTCTCTTTCCTGTGCAGCGCCGCGATGAGCGCCCGGGCCGCTGCCGCGAAACGAGAGCGGCGACGTTTCTCCCGTTCAAGCTAACCATCTCCCCGCTGCTTCGCATCCACACATGGTTCCCTTTAGCGGGAGATGGGGAAGTTTTTTTCCACCCCCTTTCTCTTCCTCATGTCGCAGGGTAGCTAGTCGGGATCGTCACTGGTTGGTTGGTTGGTTGGTTGGTTGGTCGATCATTATTAAACTGGCGCAACCCACCGCGGGGGATTGGCCATGATACGGGCGGTGCCTTCTTGTATAAATTAATTTGTTATAATCTCAATGTGTTTAGCAATAGCTAGTTTTGAAATAACTCATAAACTTAATTCAGGAAAATAAAAAGAAAAAAATCACAGCATATCCACAGAGTGAATGATGATGAGTGGGTGAAGCTCCGGAGGTTCATCGGTAAACCGTGAATCCTCGGTAAATTTTGCCCAGTCGATCATCATGTAAATCACGCTTCAAGCATCATCACGCTTTCCGAGCCCTCCGCTCCGCCCCCTTGTCTTCGTCGCTCATTGCGCGCTGACTGGCGAGAGAAAGAGGAAGCGCGCCAAGAGAGAGAGCGAGAATAAAACATTTATTTGATGTTCTTCGCGAGAAGATCGGTGAGTGGGATCCTTCGTCCGGGATCCCATTGGCGCGGGCCGCTGTCCTCGCACGTTTCACGAGGGCCGCTTGGGTCTTCGGATCCGAGCTGGACAGAGCTGTCTCCCACCCTATAATGTTGTGCTGTGTCCTGGGTTGCATAGGTTGATTGTGTGGGCATTCCCATACCATGTGGTACAGGGTGGCTCTTTTATTGGCGCAGAACTACACACGCATCGGAATGGAGAGAGAGAGAATAATTCATTTCATGTTTTTCGCGAGAAGATCGGTGAGTGGGATCCAGCAAGCGCCGCAGCGCCATCGCCATCTAGTGAGCACTCCGAGCAGCGGAGCCGTCTCGCACGCATCGGAATGGAGAGATAATAAAACATTTATTTGATGTTCTTCGCGAGAAGATCGGTGAGTGGGATCCTTAGTCCGGGATCCCATTGGCGCGGGCCGCTGTCCTCGTACATTTCACGAGGGCATCTTGGGTCTTCGGATCCGACCTGGACAGAGCTGCCTCCCACCCTATAATGTTGTGTTGTGTCCTGGGTTGCATAGGTGGGTTGTGTGGGCATTCCCATACCATGTGGTACAGGGTGGCTGTTTTATTGGCGCAGAACCTGCACTGTGATGCGTATATGTCGGGATCTATCTTGGAACAATATGTATGGGTTGGGGTAGGACAAGGTCTGCAGGCGACGCCACGCTACCTGGAGCGAGCGCCGCAGCGTCATCGCCATCTAGTGCGCACTCCGAGTACTAAAGGTGGCTCCGATTCAATGAACGCAATGCGCCTCCATCCAATGAGATTCTAGCCTCGCCGCGCCATCCAGCGGTCTCCTATCA
>JALIZH010026454.1:0-23126 GCA_030522465.1 Rhipicephalus appendiculatus
GCGCCACTCGTCCCACAGCTCCCACTACTCGCTGCTCCCACAACTCAACACTACGCCCACTACTACTCCCGTCACCAGTGGCGTAGCCAGGAATTTTGTTCAGGGGGGGGTCGCACACCAACACTCTCTCTTTCTCTCTCTCTCTCTCTCTCTCTATATATATATATATATATATATATATATATATATATATATATATATATATATATATATATATACGAGAGAGAGAGATGCGTATTTGCCTCTCCAGCATTTTAAATGTTGTCTTAGTTGCATGACGGCGCTGTTACAGCACAAAGTCTGTTAAAAACTGTGATCTAATGAAATGCATAGTTTTTTGTTTTCTTTTACACTTCTCATCGTTCGCAACACCCGTCCAGTGAAACATGCCCGCTTGCCATTGCGGACGAAACAATTAAAAGTATTTTACATAGGGCCGTCCAAGTGAACTAACGAAAGTCTATGCCACTCTGGAAACGCAGTACATTCTTTGGGACCCGTTCGCAAAAGTGAACGTTGTTTAAGTGGCATTCTAGTACTACCGAAACTTTATATTTCGCGCTTAATTTTACTGACATGACGTTGCTGCATCACACGTTTCCTGAGAAGAAGGCCCTCATAATTTTCCTCTCCAGCTGTTCACCTTGAACAATAGTTCCACCAGGATCTATCACGCACCGCAATCATCATGTATTTTTGCATGATTAATGAAACTAAATCTTACTACGACTTTGGAATATGAAAGCTTCATGTGGGAAAGTTCGTGTATTTACGTTACAATCGCTAGATCATATTAGCGGAGTCGTGTGAAGCAGCCATTTACAAAACACAATTTTATTACTGAAGATATAAATTATAATACAAAAAAATGCACTAAATTTAAACCTGGCTATATTTTGCGGTGCATTTGCATGCTCCTGGTTTTCCGCTCGGGTTTGGAGATCCATCTACATAATCGATCGAGCAGAATTCACTACAAACGTCACGATTCGCTTAGTTTCGAGAAGCTAATTGATCAAAACCTGTTGAAAACGGTGATCGAATCAATATTTCATGCTGTGTGGGCAGGTTTTTTTTTTTTACCCGCTATACTTCGCACTGTGAAAATAAGCTCGCCCGCGAAATCTGTCAGCTTACTATTGAAGAAAACAATAACGAAGGGCAGCGTAATGTCTAGCAGACTTACATACATATATGCGCTTTGTCATAGACCCAGTAATCAAGTGTACCTTCTGGTAGCGCACATTGTAACGTAATACTACGTAAGTTTATCTACCCGCCAGACAGTTTTATCTAACTTTCCACCTGACGCCCCACTAAAAATGTACTGCTATGCTTTCTTATTAGCAAGTGCAACTGGGTATCTATAACACCCTGGAAGAAATAGCCGAAGCACAACGCATTTCGCAGCTTGAACGCCTGACGACCACCACGACGGGCAAGACAAATTATGAACAAGCTTGGCATAACTTACCACAACCAGCACGGCCAGAAAATTCAAATCCCCAACGAAATCAGGGACACCATTACGGTGGCAAATATACCTCGAAACGTACACCCCGACTACAACCGAGGCAGAAGAAAGGCAAGAGCGGAGGCTTTGCTTCGTTCTTTCGCCAGGGAGAGGAATGCGCGCTTTGTCGACGCTGCCGAATATGCCGACGGCCATAAATACACTGCCGTAGTGATCGACACAGCCTCCAAAACCAGAATCGCATGCAGCGTACGCGCGGAACACTCGGAAATAGCGGAGGAAGTAGCCATCGCACTGGCCCTGACAGATCAAGAATGCGAAGTCGTCCTAAGTGACTCCCAAACAGCAATAAAACACTACGCCAAAGGTCGAATTTCCAAGGAAGCCCTGGCCATTCTGACGAAAGCGGGCAGGCCCCAAAGCGCCAGCTCGACCATCATATGGTTTCCCGCTCACGTCACCACGGCAGGTGACGCGCTCCCGAATCTAAACGAGACGGCTCACCTGACGGCGCGAGACATGACCCGCCGCGCCGAACAGGGTCACGCCTCTCACACAATAGCGAACACACCTCGCACAGAACGGGATAGGCTCACTAGCTATAATGAAATAACAAAAGCATATCTTAACTCCAGAAGGATATTCCCACCGCCAAGTCCCAAACTAAACAGGAGGCAGGCCGTCGCCTGGAGGCAGCTCCAGACGAACACCTTTCCTAACCCGTTCCACCTAAAACGTATATACCCGGACAAACATCAGGACGACACGTGCAAATTGTGCCAGGAAGGACCAGCAACACTCAAACACATGTTGTGGGAGTGTAGTGTAATTATCCGAATGATGGCCGTTACTCCGGAGACCCTGTCGTCGAGGTGGGCCACCGCTCTGCGCAGCTCAGACCTCGGCATGCAAACGTGGGCAGTCCAGCAAGCCCGTGAGGCGGCGTTGAGGCAAGGCCTTGACGTTCCCCCCGTGGGAGACCTAAGCCCGGGTCGCGTTAAAACTTGCCGGACGTTTAATAAAGTTGTATCCACCACCACCACCAAGTAATAGCATTTATTTGCATGAAAACTAAGCAAGCATTCACACTGATTGCGAACCTTAATAATGCGTGGTGCATGTATTGCTGAGATGAACTGCCGGTGAGCGAAAGTATGACCTCCTTCTCTGACCGCAAATGAGTGACTAGAACCAGAAGTGAAATGTAAAATTTCCTTTGGAATATGGGGTGCTACCTGACGCTATACTTAGACGACGCGATGTTTTGCGAATGAGCTCCTATCATATTGCTTCGTTTCCAGAGTTGTATAGACATCCATTCACGTTCTTTATGAGATATTAACTTTTTACGCAGGACCTTTCAACACCACTTATCCCAAAACATACGCTACTGAGTCACGAGACAACGTAGCTCATATAGACAGCTGTGGTTCTATGTTATACACAATAAACATAGATTTTGTTGACCTCGTGATACTCGCATTTATAACAGACAAAAAAATACAAAGCCAACAAAATTTTCAAAGTGCAAGCCACCGCAGTGGCACAGTAGTTACGGTGGTCGACTGCTGACGCGAATGATGTGGGTTCCATCCCGGCCGCGGCGGTGGCCTATTTTATGGAGACGAAATGCTTGAGGCCACTGTATGTGCGCGAGCCTCCTTGATTTAAGTGCTCACAAGCGCTAGAAATTTTCGTCGTCCTCCACTACGAAGTGCCTGATAACCGTACCGTGGTTCTGGGCGCGTCCAACTCCACAAATTATTATTAGTAGTAGTATTGCAAAACGCCGGGCTAACTGCGCTCGAAATAACAGCGCGGTAGAAATGGAACTATTCTAGCCAGACCACACATATGTGGCCCTTTTCTTCTAAAAAAGCCAAGTACGCTTTAACTGAAACCGAAAAAAACGCAGTTTTTTGCTACTGACAATATGGTCGCGCCAGCTCCAAAATTTTTCGCCAGTGCGCTCATGTCACCAAAACACCTCATATCTATACTGCGGCTAAAATTTATGTAGCCTACTATCGCCAGTATTCCAGAGTAAAATTTGTATTTGGCTTTTAGAGATTGTAACATTTCATTTGGGCTTGAGTTAGTTCGTAAAAGAAGTCTAAATCGCAGCAAATGAACGATACAGCAATATTTTTCGACAACATTAACACTGTGCTTGTGCTTCCGTCGGTACCCCGTTTTGTTGCATTGGCGTCACGACGATAACTAGACTTGTAGAGCGAGTGGTCCTACCACAGAAAATGCGTGCCATTCTGGACTGCCGGCAGCGTTTTGTCGTTCTTGGCATCTACAGAAAAATGCTTGTTGGTTTGTTTGTTTGTTTATGTGTAGCCTGAAAACTGTTTCAGCTCTTCTTCGTCTTCTTCTTAGCTCATTTGATTTCACGCCATTTCGGATCGCTTCTTCTTCAAGGAATAAAGCGGTGCCCATTACCTTCATTTCAATTGCCTTGTACTTGAAATATACTGTCTCGGAGTGAAAGAAGGTCATGATATGCAGCGCAAAGGTTGTCGAATGAAAGCAATATAGGAAAGCTACTAGGACCCAAATGAAAAAGATTAGACCCGGTCATGTTGGTTGTTTTGGTCGTATTTGTTGAACCAGCACTGATTTAATGGATCTGACTCAGTTTGATCCAAGCAGATAAGGGATTTCGCTATTTTTTTTTATTCAAAACTCCTTTTTTGAGTTCACGTTACGATGTGGAATTGTCCCATTTTGATTACAATTGGTTAAAAGAGAAATATACTTTGGCACGTTTTACGCTCCCGTGAAATTTAGCCCTTTTCTGACTTCGTTCTTTAAGAAAAAAAAAAACGCCACATATGTAGCATAGGACAGTCATCATGCTTTGGCCGAAAGAGGGCTGTTCGAAGCACTATCACCGTTTTTAAAGAGCTGGTGACCAGTGGTTGTGCACCAGAGTTTCAGAAGAGCAGGTTTTTAAAAAGAGCGAACAACAGATTGGAGAGGGAAATAATGTAGGCGTTCCTCATCAACGAAGCTGGTGACCAGTGTGTTAGTGAACCTTCAATAATTCTGTCCAAAGACGAGATGGCGTTCTTGGAAGGTCATGTACAAATAACCTCCAAGTTTTGGTTTTAATTAGGCAGGGCTGGGTTTCATTATTGATCATCTCTTGCCAGAGCACCTTCGTTCTTACGGTTTTGCTGCTAATCATCATCTTAACCAGCTGCCAAGTTTTAGTCGCCATAATAACTGCTTTTTGAGCTGATTGGGAGGAGCATGCGCAGTTCGTGGCCTCACGAGAGCTCGATGTGTGCTTGAACAGCTAAAATTGTGATAATGTGTTTTTTAGTGTCATTTGACATTTGCCATGCGCGTCTGTATAATCTCTGAGCGGGGTCTGGTTTTGTTATATTTTTAAGTCGGTTCAGGGTTGTTGAAAGGTAGTGTTCTGATTGTTGCTATTACTGGTTTTGTGCGTGTGGCGTTCTCACGGTGGTGACATGTGACACTATAAAAAAGGCACTTTCATCAAATAAATCTCAGTTGGTAGTTCAGCCCTGGTCCTGTCGTACTGTGTCTTTCGTCCCGTCTTTCGTGCTGTTTTATTTACGCAAATACGTAAAATAGCTCTTTGTTCAGGCAAGCTACAGAGACGGGACTGGTCTCAAGTGCTTTGTGCGTGTGCGCGAGGCACCCCATGCGCTCATGATAAGTTGCAACATCACCGTGAAACGAAAACTCCATAATTCACAATCGGCGTCCAGATTTTAGTCATTCTGAAAATCAGTATCTATATGTTTTCCGAGACCTGAGGTCAAATACTCTTCTGAAATGACGCATGCGGGAAAGAATTTCTTTATTCTTTCAAGAGGCAACGTTTGGTGACATTTTGATTCAAACTCTCAGCCCCCCCGCCCCCCGGAATCCACCATCTTCGCTGTCCTCCCAGGGCTTGTGGGACTAAATTTCCTTACGGCGGCCGCTAGTAGAAGTTTGTTGGAGGCCTCTTCTATATATCTTAATCTAGAGCGACCTGCGTGTCATTTACCCCTTCGCGGTGACACGGCTAAAATGGCAATACAAGGCACTACGCCTTCTTTTGCAGAATATTTCTTACGGTATCATGCGCTGCACAGCCAGATACAGGACCGCCAGGGGCCCGCATTTCTCACACCGAAGTGTAATTTCGACTGCAAAAAACAATTTTTGAAAAAATCCAGGATGATTTCCGGCGCAGCTAGCTCTTTTGGTCGGCGATACATCACAATACGAAAAAATTTCGGGGGGGGGGGGAGGGTTGAAGCCCCATAAGCCCCCCCCCCCCTCTCTTCATCCCACTTCACCCCACTTCATTAAAGCCACTTCATTCAACCCCACTTTATTAAAATGCCATTCGATTCAAGCAGCTACAATAATTGGCGAAGCGAAGGCTTCTTTGGAAGCCACCAGCTTCGCTGTTTGATCAGTGTCGGCCAAGCGGAGGTGGCTGAATTTTTCTAAAAGAGCTAAATCCGGAAACCGGAACTGGGCGATATTTACGGCAATGTAAAGCGCACCTGAATGTCTCTGATTTTTTTAAAACCCTCGTAATTAAAGCGGATGAATTCCTGATAGTAAATCAAAATTAAAAAGCAGTTAAAAAAAAACGCGCGGCCACAGGCGGTTGCAGACGTCACAGCTGAAGCCAAAGTGCCGCTCGAGAAACTCCCGCCAAAAGCGGATTCAGCGAACGCGTTCCCGCCATTGCCACGTTGACGCTGCTCTGCCCACAACGCTGCTTCCTCGGTTCGTCGTGGTCGCTTGCATTCGGCTCGGAAGGCTGCCAGATCCTCGGTGCGCAGTTGCTGCTTGAGCATCGCCACCCGGGCCTGTTCTTGCGCCCGGACTGCTGCATCGGCTCAGCTAACATGAATTCTCGCACGAATGAGCTGTCGGGGCTTTTGTTGGTAAGTTGTCTGCTGTTCGGGCGTTCGTACGATCCGTGCCCTACCCATGTGGAAGTTGTAAGCTGAAACTGCTGCGCACGCACTCGGCGGCACGGCTGCAAAGTGATGAACCACGTCACTGACGGCGCGACCAATGGCACGCGTGCTTTGGTACGACGCCTTCAATGGATCTCAAGGAAAAAAAAAAACCCCTCTGCTGACAGTCCAGTACTGTCCGCCTGTTTCCAGGACGGACAACTGGCTCTTAAAGTCTATAGTTATCGTCATCACGTCCATGCAACAAAGGCCGGCACCAATGAAAGCACAAGAGGGTGTTAATTTTGTGAGAAGGTATTTCTGTGCCGTTGATTCGCTGACATTTAGACTACCAATTACAAATTTTACTACTGAATACCGATGATAGTGGGCTATATAGATTTTAGCCGCAATGTAGGTTCCAGGTGTTTTGTGTTGTGAGCACAGTGGCAAACAATTGTTCCAGCAGGCCCGACCACATTGCCAGTACCAAAAAACTGCCTTTTCTCAGTTTCACGTTTGACTTGGGTCTTGCAGGAAAAGAAAAAAAGACAGAAAGAAAGACGCGACATTCTTCATTTCGCAAATTGGTGATAACCCCACAACGTGTTCGTCAGACGCCACGCGCATCGGCGCAGCTGCACTTTTTTTCATTGGGTGAGCAGCAAGGTGGAATTACAACAGTCATGAAACTTGAAATGAAAAGTGGTCGAAAAACCTACTGCCAGAGACATCAACGCACGTCAGATGATTGAAGCACGACTAGGTGAGGAGGGGACAAATAACGGAAAACCAAAAAACTCCATGGACTTTTTTTTTCGAATATTCTTAATTTTATATACACCAAAGTAAACTAGATATTGGCTAAATACTTGATTGCCTCAACTTTTTTTGTCGAGCGCCATAAATGGGGTCCGTATGCAGGCGGCGTGCTATGTGGGTTTGTGTTTAGTTCCGCGCATTGTCGGGTCAACGAGGCATCGTTCACTTTTGCGCTGTGGTTTCGTGCGTAGCTTCCGTAGGTTATATATTTGCCTATATGCTGTTTCTTAGCGAAAACACTTCACAGAAGCTAACTTGCTCCCAGAATATGTAGATAACCGCTGCTGTGATTGCAGATAGCGCTCGCTGACGCATGGCTGGCCTGCCATCGTCTCTGTTGACGATGAATGCGGCATGCTAAGCGAAGAAACACTGTGCTGTGAGGTTGCCAAAGTGATACTTTCAAGGCTGCTGTCTCAGTGCAGTGGTGTTCCCCTGACTGGGCAGCGTGACTTTTTGAACTATTGTGCTCGTGAGCAGTTGTATCACAATATCATCATCTTCAAAGTATTCTCGAGCAAAAGGCAAGTACGCTGTTTGGTTAATAAAACAAGCTTACTTCCCTAATCTTTCCTTTGGATCTTCCTTTTCTCCCGCACACCCGATTGGCGACGCGTAAAGACGCAATAAAGTCGCGCAGTTATCAAAACCATGTAAAGTCTCAGCAAATAAAACCATTCAATTTCACGCCATGTAGTGAAAATTCACGACGTCGCTACCGATTCCAGTATTGACGTCATATTTCACTTATTTTGTGCTTGGTGCTAGTTGCCCCACGATACGTAGATGGCAACACTGGCAACTTGACACATGGGCTTCTAAGGAAGTTTCGCTAAGCAGTTTACATATGCCTTGTGGGCAGCTTTATACCGGCCACTCGTTGCGCAATTCACATGTTTCGACTCTTGGCACGATTTCACGCTTCTTCCAGACAATACAACATGCATTACTCCTTCCATGACATGATATTGTCATAGCGTTCTTTAACGAATACATTTCCAGCAGTGCCATTCCATTGTAGAACACCTGCTTGCCAAGTAGAAGGGATGTGTTTGAATCTGACTTGAGGCCCCAGATTTTTATTATTCACGCGAAAGTGCTTTATGACGGGGTGCACCAAGACTTCAGCGACGTATTTCCGTCACGGATGTGACGTTGATAAAATGGATGCCAACGAATGGGAAAGAAAATAACTATAAGAAAAAGATTTGCCGTGTGGAATCGAACCTACGACCTCTTGGTCCGCCACGTTAAACGTCCCAGCGCTTTACCGACTGAGCCACCGAAGTACATGCACGACACTCCACAAACGCGCTTTTTATCTCTGACACATTGTCTCTCGCACGGTACTCTCTGTTGGCAGGGCTAGGTGGTGCGGGGCGGAGCCGCCGTCTGTGAGCGAAGTGAAGTAATGCGTCCTGGCGCTTACTAGTGCCGATAGGCAACCGTTCGGCTACGACGCAGCTAAAGCATGGCCTCCGAGATTGCGCGCAATCGCGGATGTCAAGGTTAAATTGTCTCCATACCAGTGAAAATGTCACCGTCTCACCGCAAGGGTGAAGCAGTGAATGCGATAGCAACAAATTCTAATGTTAATCGACGTGAGGCTGGCAGCTAACTCTTCTGGATCAGATCTCACGCAAACCAACAACTCTACAAAGTGTTGGTTTAAGAGCATACGGCCGCTTCAGGGACACTGTTCGCACAATGTCCTCGCGTTGAGAGCGGAGCACGTAGGAACCAGCCGCCCGCTGTGGGCTGGTGAGATTGCGAGATAACGCGTGCGCCAGCGACGACCGCGCTCGTAAAACCAAAGGTCGCAGTGGCCGCATGAGGGACCCCCCCCCCCCTCGCGTCTTACCGCGCTTGTTAAAGACGCGCGCGGCGTTTCCTCTCCTTGAGCATTGCCCGGCTCGTCGAACAGACGGGGGGATCTTATCGCATACGCCTCGGAGCGATGGAGGTGGGCCGGCTCGTTTGATGTCCGCTTCAACGGCGTTTGTCGCGCCCGCTCCCCCCACTGTTACTCGCGGGTATTAAATGCGAAGCATTTTTTAGCGAACCTTCGGCGACTTTGAGCGTATCTATCTATCTATCTATCTATCTATCTATCTATCTATCTATCTATCTATCTATCTATCTATCTATCTATCTATCTATCTATCTATCTATCTATCTATCTAGCCGCCTACGACTTTGTGCTCTCCTGGCCGTATCGTTAATGGGATTTGTACCAAAATTGGTATGGCATAACATGACTGTATGACAACCATGAATGACGGGACATATCATGAAAATCATGACCACTTGTCATGAAAAGTATGATTTACACGCCATGGTCATAGTGCCCCTGAGGCCGTTTGCTTAACTTCATATATCCAAAAATTGGTACGATGAGACATTTCTGCATGACCAACATAAATGACAGGTGGTAATATAAAAATCATGACCTTCATGTCATGTGCAACATGACTTGCATGCCACGCTCATGGTACACCCGTGGCCGCTTCGCTAGCTTGATATACACCAAATTTGGTATTGAGTGACGTGATTGTGTGGCGAGCATAAATTACCAGTGGTAATATGGAAATCATGACATGTCATGTACAACATGACTTGCATGCCACGCTCATGACACTCTCGTGGCCGTTTCGCTAGCTTGATATACACCAAATTTTTAAGGCGAAAGCCTTCAAAGTCTCATGCTCACGTCCGTCAGTCCAGTCGTCCGGTCGTCCGTCCGTCCCTCCAGCCGTGCCTTGGCACGGTGCCAGGTGGGTGCCAGGGCGCGCAAACGGACGCCGGTCGAGTTGGACTCTACAGCGCTCGCGCTTTGCTTGCGTAGCGTCGCTATGCCCGGCGTCTCTAATCATGCAAGGAGGGAGACGCGCGCATCACGTTCCATTCTGACCGACCCCGTCTCAGTGGGCACAGGCGTTCGAGGAACACACTTTGGAATTGACAAAGTGTCCGTCAATTTAAACGCTGGAACGCGGATGGCGTCTGCACGATGCGTAAAGCGCGAGAATACGAACGCATGTGAAACGGAGGCAGATTGGTCTCGCGTCTCGCAGCGATTCGAGGTAAAAAATTAAGCGAACAGAAGTGGCAGGTGGTAACATGAAAGTCTTGGCATGCATGTCAGCTACAATCCCATTTACATGCCACGCTCATGGTGCGCTTGCGTCCAGATCGCTAGCTTGATATACACCAAAATTTGTATTTTGCGACGTGACTGTATGATGAACACAAATGACAGGTCCTTACATATAAATAATGACACGCATATTATGTACAGCATGATTTGCTTTTTGCTGGCTGCTTCGCATTACATCGATTCCCACAGTGCGTGGGGTCTGCCGGTTTTTTTTCTTCTTGGCTTTTTACCTATATATATATATATATATATATATATAAAGGAAGGAATTGTAAACTTAAGGGCTCGTTTGCTTTGTTAAACACAATATTAATGAGAACTAACAGAGAAAGATGCCAAGGAAAGTATAGGGGGAAGCTATTAGAAGTAATTGTAATGTAAATGTGAAGAAAGGAAAGTGGACGAAAAGATAACTTGCCACCGGCAGGAATCCGAACCTGCGACCTTCGAATAACGCGTCCGATGCTCTACCACTGAGCTACGGTGGCGGTCATCTCCCCGTCCACTTTTATAGGGTATATATGTGTACTTAAACGTGGGAGCGTCAGTCAGCGCCGCCTGTTGCCATTACGGCGAGTGTGGAACACTCTTTTTTTGCCTGTAGGCGTCACGTAGTACGTGATCTTATTACAAGAGGGCAGCTGACTAGTAATCCCTCGCATACCACCTGAAGGCATCAAGTCTGCCAGAACGAGACCCTCGTTATGAATGAAGGAAGGAATTGTAAACTTAAGGGCTCGTTTGCTTTGTTAAACACAATATTAATGAGAACTAACAGACAAAGATGCCAAGGAAAGTATAGGGGAAGCTATTAGAAGTAATTGTAATGTAAATGTGAAGAAAGGAAAGTGGACGAAAAGATAACTTGCCACCGGCAGAATCCGAACCTGCGACCTTCGAATAACGCGTCCGATGCTCTACCACTGAGCTACGGTGGCGGTCATCTCCCCGTCCACTTTTATAGGGTATATATGTGTACTTAAACGTGGGAGCGTCAGTCAGCGCCGCCTGTTGCCATTACGGCGAGTGTGGAACACTCTTTTTTTGCCTGTAGGCGTCACGTAGTACGTGATCTTATTACAAGAGGGCAGCTGACTAGTAATCCCTCGCATACCACCTGAAGGCATCAAGTCTGCCAGAACGAGACCCTCGTTATGAATGAAGGAAGGAATTGTAAACTTAAGGGCTCGTTTGCTTTGTTAAACACAATATTAATGAGAACTAACAGACAAAGATGCCAAGGAAAGTATAGGGAAGCTATTAGAAGTAATTGTAATGTAAATGTGAAGAAAGGAAAGTGGACGAAAAGATAACTTGCCACCGGCAGGATCCGAACCTGCGACCTTCGAATAACGCGTCCGATGCTCTACCACTGAGCTACGGTGGCGGTCATCTCCCCGTCCACTTTTATAGGGTATATATGTGTACTTAAACGTGGGAGCGTCAGTCAGCGCCGCCTGTTGCCATTACGGCGAGTGTGGAACACTCTTTTTTTGCCTGTAGGCGTCACGTAGTACGTGATCTTATTACAAGAGGGCAGCTGACTAGTAATCCCTCGCATACCACCTGAAGGCATCAAGTCTGCCAGAACGAGACCCTCGTTATGAATAAAGGAAGGAATTGTAAACTTAAGGGCTCGTTTGCTTTGTTAAACACAATATTAATGAGAACTAACAGACAAAGATGCCAAGGAAAGTATAGGGGAAGCTATTAGAAGTAATTGTAATGTAAATGTGAAGAAAGGAAAGTGGACGAAAAGATAACTTGCCACCGGCAGAATCCGAACCTGCGACCTTCGAATAACGCGTCCGATGCTCTACCACTGAGCTACGGTGGCGGTCATCTCCCCCGTCCACTTTTATAGGGTATATATGTGTACTTAAACGTGGGAGCGTCAGTCAGCGCCGCCTGTTGCCATTACGGCGAGTGTGGAACACTCTTTTTTTGCCTGTAGGCGTCACGTAGTACGTGATCTTATTACAAGAGGGCAGCTGACTAGTAATCCCTCGCATACCACCTGAAGGCATCAAGTCTGCCAGAACGAGACCCTCGTTATGAATGAAGGAAGGAATTGTAAACTTAAGGGCTCGTTTGCTTTGTTAAACACAATATTAATGAGAACTAACAGACAAAGATGCCAAGGAAAGTATAGGGGAAGCTATTAGAAGTAATTGTAATGTAAATGTGAAGAAAGGAAAGTGGACGAAAAGATAACTTGCCACCGGCAGGATCCGAACCTGCGACCTTCGAATAACGCGTCCGATGCTCTACCACTGAGCTACGGTGGCGGTCATCTCCCCGTCCACTTTTATAGGGTATATATGTGTACTTAAACGTGGGAGCGTCAGTCAGCGCCGCCTGTTGCCATTACGGCGAGTGTGGAACACTCTTTTTTTTGCCTGTAGGCGTCACGTAGTACGTGATCTTATTACAAGAGGGCAGCTGACTAGTAATCCCTCGCATACCACCTGAAGGCATCAAGTCTGCCAGAACGAGACCCTCGTTATGAATGAAGGAAGGAATTGTAAACTTAAGGGCTCGTTTGCTTTGTTAAACACAATATTAATGAGAACTAACAGACAAAGATGCCAAGGAAAGTATAGGGGGAAGCTATTAGAAGTAATTGTAATGTAAATGTGAAGAAAGGAAAGTGGACGAAAAGATAACTTGCCACCGGCAGATCCGAACCTGCGACCTTCGAATAACGCGTCCGATGCTCTACCACTGAGCTACGGTGGCGGTCATCTCCCCGTCCACTTTTATAGGGTATATATGTGTACTTAAACGTGGGAGCGTCAGTCAGCGCCGCCTGTTGCCATTACGGCGAGTGTGGAACACTCTTCTTTTGCCTGTAGGCGTCACGTAGTACGTGATCTTATTACAAGAGGGCAGCTGACTAGTAATCCCTCGCATACCACCTGAAGGCATCAAGTCTGCCAGAACGAGACCCTCGTTATGAATGAAGGAAGGAATTGTAAACTTAAGGGCTCGTTTGCTTTGTTAAACACAATATTAATGAGAACTAACAGACAAAGATGCCAAGGAAAGTATAGGGGAAGCTATTAGAAGTAATTGTAATGTAAATGTGAAGAAAGGAAAGTGGACGAAAAGATAACTTGCCACCGGCAGGAATCCGAACCTGCGACCTTCGAATAACGCGTCCGATGCTCTACCACTGAGCTACGGTGGCGGTCATCTCCCCGTCCACTTTTATAGGGTATATATGTGTACTTAAACGTGGGAGCGTCAGTCAGCGCCGCCTGTTGCCATTACGGCGAGTGTGGAACACTCTTTTTTTGCCTGTAGGCGTCACGTAGTACGTGATCTTATTACAAGAGGGCAGCTGACTAGTAATCCCTCGCATACCACCTGAAGGCATCAAGTCTGCCAGAACGAGACCCTCGTTATGAATGAAGGAAGGAATTGTAAACTTAAGGGCTCGTTTGCTTTGTTAAACACAATATTAATGAGAACTAACCGACAAAGATGCCAAGGAAAGTATAGGGGAAGCTATTAGAAGTAATTGTAATGTAAATGTGAAGAAAGGAAAGTGGACGAAAAGATAACTTGCCACCGGCAGGAATCCGAACCTGCGACCTTCGAATAACGCGTCCGATGCTCTACCACTGAGCTACGGTGGCGGTCATCTCCCCGTCCACTTTTATAGGGTATATATGTGTACTTAAACGTGGGAGCGTCAGTCAGCGCCGCCTGTTGCCATTACGGCGAGTGTGGAACACTCTTTTTTTGCCTGTAGGCGTCACGTAGTACGTGATCTTATTACAAGAGGGCAGCTGACTAGTAATCCCTCGCATACCACCTGAAGGCATCAAGTCTGCCAGAACGAGACCCTCGTTATGAATGAAGGAAGGAATTGTAAACTTAAGGGCTCGTTTGCTTTGTTAAACACAATATTAATGAGAACTAACAGACAAAGATGCCAAGGAAAGTATAGGGGAAGCTATTAGAAGTAATTGTAATGTAAATGTGAAGAAAGGAAAGTGGACGAAAAGATAACTTGCCACCGGCAGGATCCGAACCTGCGACCTTCGAATAACGCGTCCGATGCTCTACCACTGAGCTACGGTGGCGGTCATCTCCCCGTCCACTTTTATAGGGTATATATGTGTACTTAAACGTGGGAGCGTCAGTCAGCGCCGCCTGTTGCCATTACGGCGAGTGTGGAACACTCTTTTTTTGCCTATATATATATATATATATATATATATATATATATATATATATATATATATATATATATTTATTTATATATATATATATATATATACATATACGGGACATGACGGGAAACATCAGCCGAGAGTGTCCATATAATTGCTATCGCAATAAAAAACACTGGCCACGCTGGCATCGGGGAGTCCCCCTAGACGCAGTTACGTTCTTTGTCTTTCGCTTCGTGTTAGCGTGTGACGGCTTGTTGTCGGAGTTGTGCAGCTTCCACATGCAACAACGGTGTTTCTCCGCCACCGACTGGTTCGAGTGTGATAGCGCCGACTAATAAAACTGCTCCAATAAGCGCTGCAGACGGGCAATGATGTGGACGTGCAAATGCCATGCCTTGGAGGAGTGAGACACAGGCCAGCGGGACGTGGAACGCGTGCGCGGGTTTGCGGCTCAAGCTACGAACCTCCGCCTCCCGTGTTGCTGAAGCGCAGTTACGGTAGTGTATGCATGAGCACAGGCGTAGTTTACCCTATTACTCGGGAGCGCACACTCCGCCGTTTCTCTTCTTAATAGACGACACTCTGCAGAATTGCATATCGCGTACCAGTTTGCATTATGTGCTTGTTGGTGTCATCTTTGTAAGGGATTAGCGATACGCTGGGTCCAGTAATATGTTAACAACTTCAGCTACCACGACGATTAAATATAATTGCCGTTACTCGTGGCAATGGAGGGGTCCGACTTGGCGTCAACGTGGGTGCATAAACATCAATGGCGTGTAGCCGTCAAACACGAAAATACATTGTACAAGTTCTCATATATCTCTACATGATAAACATTACTTGCGTGAAGACACGTTTCCCTTTCGTGTTATATTGATTCGTATGAGGGAGGCATTGGCTATGTTTTTTTTTTAAATTTAATTTAATATATTTCGAATTTCCGGTCATAGACAACACCGATTTTGTGTTCACGACCAAGGAAGCCGACACCGACACCTGAATTTCATTACCTTCAAAGTCAGAAATAGTACAGTGCTTGGAAATTCCCCTCTCTTCAGGTTTTCCAACGTTAATTCTCAGTTACGTACTTTCGGGACAAAATTCGAGCCAGAAAAATTAATGACAGGACGGGTCAGTTTACCTGGTTTCGCACGTCGAGTTATTGGAACTGGCAGCGCCATAGCAGCTTGGCTTCTTGACACCATTTTGCTGGATGTGTTGGCTGGCTCGCCTCCAACTCAGTCGCATCGGGGAAGGGTTTCTGGCCAGCATGACTAACGCGGTAGAGTTCAAAAGTATAGCTCCGAAGACAAGAAGTGCTCCTTGGAGAGCGTACTCGTCCACCAGCCCTGAGAGCACGAACTGGCTCACAACGGCTGCCAAACTGTAGGCGGTGAAAACGAAGGACGTGGCGATGGTGCGGTACTTGTAGAAGTGCAGGTATAGTGTAGACCACCGACGCCGTCATGTACATTCCATGTCCGAAACCTGCGCAGCAGTCAGTAGTTTTTACGGTTAAATTACCTCACAGTGCTTGCTGCGAACACTCGTATCTCAAACTGTCTAAGCAAGAACCAACATCGACGCAGTAAAAGAAAGAGAGACTATTTTTCAGTTAATTTAAGAACGTACGTAGAATGGCAGAAGTCTTCGGCATAATTTACACAAATGTTCCAATTATACGTAGCAATGCACTAACATAAACCACACCCGCACTGTGTTGCACTGTAAACCAACTGGAGGTGACGACATCAAGCTGATCTGGATAACGGTGCTTGAGAAATTTTGTACACCCTACAACCAAGAGGTAAAGACACGAGATGTGCCAGTAAGCTGGAAAAACATGAAGATTATAACAACACAGATTAACGGAGACGCAAAAGGCTCGAATAGCTATACAACGCAAGTAAGAAGGTAATTTGAAAAAGGAAGTAAAAAAAAAAAGAAAACTTCAATATACCCAACCTGAAGAGCAGGCTGGCTTGAGACAGAGGTCCTCTACAATTTATCACAGTCATATAATTAGTCAATTAATTGAGCAACCCGATGAGTTAAACGAAGAATTTTTGAGTGGCTTTCACCATATGTCGGCAAAAAAATTCGACCTCACTCAGATTCACTCAAGAAATTTATTTTGCTCTGAGGACTCACTCAAACTCGACAAAATGTTCCTCAAGCGGAATCACTCGGACTCATGCGCACTGTACTTTTATTCGACCGGACTCACTCGGACTCAAACTCACGGAGATATTACTCAGCCAGACTCACTCAAACTCACGGCTTCACCTGAGTCTGAGTGAGCCTGAGTTAGTCGACTCATGAGTCCGTTAGCGTAAAATTAGCTTTTTCAGTCTTGGTGTCAATGCTCTTTAACGCCAATACCTAACGTAATCGGTGCTCTACGATACGCCTTTAGATCTCGTACCTTCAAATACAAGTTATGAGTGGCTTTCTATCCAGTAAGGTCAATTCTACGAAATACTCGTGTCGCACGAAATATCTTTATCAAGAACATCCCCTGAAAGAGTTTGCGGGTGAAGGTCATGGCGCCCCCTCTCCTAACTCGCGCCTCGGATAAAAAAATATCAGGTAGCGCATTGTTGAAATATCTGTGAAAAGATTTGAGTAGGAAATTAAGCAGATATAACGCTGAAAGTAAAGCTGAAGCTGAGTAGATAGGACCTTAGGTCGGCAATTAATGGTGGAGCTCAATCAGACTCACTCACGAAATATATTCCGCGCTTAGGGCTCACTCGAACTCAGACTCACCAATATTTACCTCAACCGTACTCATTCGGACTCAGACTCACGAAACTTTTCCTGAAGCGGACTCACTCGGACTCCAACTCAACAAAATATTACTCCCCCGGACTCACTCAGACTCAGGCTCACAGCCCAATCTGAGCCTGAGTGAGTGTGAGTTAGTCGACTCATGAGTGATTTTGCCGACCTATGGCTTTCACAGAGCACAAAAATGCATTCGACTCAGTCGAAATATCAGCAGTCTTGGAAGTATTGCGGGACCAAGGAGGCCTTCAACGATATGTATACATTGAAGCCAAAATCTCGAGAGATTGCACAAATTGCTTGTCCACAAAAAAAATATTCCACTTGTTGCTTGTCCACAACAAAAAGAAGTGATATGCTACAGAAAAAGGGGCGGGCAGGGAAATACGACATATCCCGTTTGTTTCAGCGCATGTTTAGAACATGTAATTAAACGACAAGGTTGCGATAAAATACGATTTAAAAGGATGAAAATAGCTTTGCACTAGTGGTGTCAAGCCTAGCGGAACAGCGGAGCTGCGTGACCTTCCTTGTTTCTATTTATGTTTTCTTTTCTTTCTCTCTCTCTTTCTACTCTTTCTTTCTCTCTTTTTTTTCTCGCTTTTTATGATATGCTTTACTCTCTCCCCTCCTTCTCGCCCTCCTCCTCCCCATCACACCTCTCCTCCTGAACCCCTTGCTATACTATATTATAGAAGTGTAGTATAGGCCCGCTCCGCTAGCATTGCTGGATAGCCGAATGGTTACGATGGTCGTCTTCGGACCTGGGTACGCGGGTTTGAATCCCGCCTCGTCAAAATATTTGTAAGCCAAAAATATTTTACTGTTTCTTTCTATCTTATTCTTTCCCCATCTCTTTCTCTATTTCAATCTTTTTCTCCCTCTGTACTCGTTCTCTCGCCCATCAAAGTTATCAGCATCGCGTGCTAGTCAAGTCGGCGCAAGAGTTCTGTGAGCGAAGCAGATGATAAAAAAGAGGACGAAGAGAGCTCTGGCCGGTTCACGATGCGGATAGTTTTCGGTTCGCGAACTACGATGGTCCGGCATGAACAGCTCCGCTGTGTAAATATCGATTAATACTTGTGCAATATTTTTTCTGCCGATGACACTGCGCTCCCTAGTAATGACGAAAAATTGCAAGAAATGAATGAAGACCTGAAACTTAGGAAGTACGGCTAGAAATTAATATGGTGAAGACAAAGACAACGCACAATGAATGGCCGGGCCAACCAGCGAAAATTCAAAATAAACAACCAGCCTTCAGGCAGCCTAGAAGAGTTGAGATATCTAGGTGAAGCCTATTGAAGAAAAAAAAAGGAGACGCCCTGTAGAAGATTAGTAGGCTTAAGTTTATACCGTGTACATTGTCAAGTCACGACAAGCAATTTACAGTCGTTGCGAAAGAGAAAAGTGTACAATCATTGCATACTGTACCTACTAAAACATGCAGTACTCGAACTTAGAAAACAATAAACACGCGAAAAACATGCGGACCAGGTAGCGTGCGCTGGAACAGTAATGATAGGCACAACATGAAGAGATAGGAAGACAGCAGAATTGACCAGTAATGAAAGAGCGTAGTCAATATACTAGTTCAAATTGAGCGAAATATATTTAGCTGAGCAGGCCACGTACTGCTTCGAACAGACAACCGGCTCTCAATAGAAGCAATCGACTTGTTTCCCACGAGTGAAAGACATATCTGAGAGGGCACCAATTTAAGTAATGTGTTTCGTTTTCTAACAGAGAGACGCGCAATTGCTTAGTTAGGCGCTGCTTACTTAGGTAAGGCGACGAAATTAAGACAGTTAGGAGTCAAGCGAAATCGTCTCGCACAAGGTAGGGTAAATTAGAAACTATTCTGAGAGTCAACAAGGGTACCAATATGGGCTTGTTGGTTCATCGTAAACTGCCTTGTAGCGTAGTGCAGAACCGCACAAGGACAACGAAGAAGTACTGGACGAACACAAGCGCTTGTGTTTATCCGGTACTTCTTTGTCCTTGCGTGTTTCTGCGCTATACTACAAACAAGTTATTCTTAGAGGCCATATTTTCGTAATTGACATATATTAAGCGCAGGCTGAAGTTGATAACTCTGAAGAAGCGGCTGATACATTTTTAAAGCCTTGAGTTCAGAACAGTTGAACATACAGGAATCCACACACTGCTGGAGTATCCACCTATGAAATAGCGAAACTTGTGAATATCGCTTGAGGCGCTTACAATGTGCAGATAAAGCAATCATGTTTCTTACCGTGAAGTGCACCCAGGCTAATGGTAATCCATAGCATACTTGGGGCGAATGCTGCGCAGATGAAGGCTGCCGAAGTGAGAATGGTGCTAAACAACACGATGTAGTAAGTCTTAATGTACCGCTGAAGTGCGTAGACGCCAAGTCCTGCAAAGAGTCGTACAACGCTGGCGCAAATCGAAGAGGCATAAAATGGAACTTCAAGCAAATATCCTGCGCTGAAAATGCATAGGAAGTCGAAGGCCAAACTTCCACAAAGTACAATGTTAGAATGTTATGCTTGCATATTACAGTGTAGTTAAAGCACGAAAGACTGCACCTCCTCAATAAATGGCTTAAGAATGCATAGTACAGGCGTCCAGACAGGGTCCAGAACTCTTCAAAACTCAGTTACGAGCGTTCTAGTGAAGGAAGGGTGGGTGACGGCGCGTCGAAAAGCATTCGTCTTCCAATGACATGATATTGGCTCTTCAAATTCGAACAAATATCTCTTAGCAAACTGCGCACGGTTTGTTCAACGTAATTTAAGGTTTACTTGAAGAAAGCCAGCAAAAGCACGGCACACGAGAAAGAGGCAGACGCAAACACCGCAGGAACTAACTGTGACTTTATTGAGCTTGCCGTGACATGTTCTTCAGTGCCATTTAATAATGTGACCGAATTGTTAGAAAGGAAGCACAAGCACATGCACCACCATTCACGCGCGATCATCCACTGTTGTTTTTGTGAGAAGAGGTAATTATCGTGCCTGGAACCATTCTCGGGAACCATTTTATTGTGGCGCGAACTGCTGCTTCCGAACAGTGCGGGAGCTCGTAGTGTATGAGTTTGCGATGTCCTATACACACAAGGCGAAATGACAGGAAAGTACAGAAGTTTATGCGTAGTCCAATGAAGGCTTGCAAAATACAGGCTCGAGATACTTGATGTGAACCCTATAAAAATGGCTGCCCAATTTTACTGGTCATTGTATCGTAAATGTCGCGAAAATTGGAGGATAGAATTTTAGTGTGTCCAGTGCTACAACCAACCTAAATCATCAAGTTGTAATCGAATATTGCTTTAAAACGAAAGAAAACTTGGCTTCCCTAAATTGAAATGTAACCGGAAATTTTGTACACTAGTGCGTCAGTAATTCGTTATCGTATTCAAGGCAAGTCAGAGCTGCCGGCATGGTTGCTGGCGCGGACCATCTGTACGCAAGATCCATGCCGCGGTATAAATCTACGTGATACGGGATTGCAGTCTTCCGAGAGGGACCCAGTCATAAAGGTACACCCAAATGATTCTGGGCCTCTCTAACCAGTAGTAGTGAAAGCAGAATGTTCATGGAGGAATATGACGATTGAAGCTTTCTTATTCTATGGCAACATGCCAGTTGTCATGGAATAAATGTGGGCGTAAATGTTTCTCAAGGTACAGTTTGACAGTTTCTTGTTCTAGCGTGTGCTCTAACACTATCGCGTTAAAACATCTAGGTGCCATAGTTAGGGCCCTAGGTTTTATTTGGCGAGGCTGCACATCGCGCCAATGCATGGAACAACGGACTGCGCAGCCGGTAGCGTTCTTACGCGCCGGATATCGCGAAATTTTTAGACGCGCAGCATGCGGTTGCCGGGAGACACAATGCCGTGGAAGTTTCTGAGTGTCGCTACGTTACAATATTAAATTTCGAAGGATCGAAAATTGTTATGCTCGTTTTTACGAAATTCTCGACTTAACGAAGTAACCTGAGCGTCCCAATCGCTTCGTTAATTAGAGTTCAGTTGTATATAGTGGAGCAGGAGAAGCAAGCAAGGAAGTTGACATATTTGCTCCCCTTTAGCAGAACTGTCCAGCTTTAACAGAAAGGAAGCCGTTACATGTGGCCGAACTGCACCGCTTCAAACTTAATAATAATATGTGGGGTTTTACGTCCCAAAACCACGATATGATTATGAGAGATGCCGTAGTGAAGGGCTCCGGAAATTTCGACAATCTGGTTTTTCTTTAACGTGCTCTGACATCGCATGCTACTTGGGCGTCCACAATTTCGACTCCGTCGAAACGCGACCGCCGGGGCCGGAATCGAACCAGTGACCTTCGGATCAGCAGCCGAGCGCCGTAACCACTGTTCCTCCGAGGCGGACAGGCTTCAAACTTATGTTTCAGTTTGTGGTTCAAAATAAAAATATCAAAAGCTAAGTTGTTAATGTAAGGTATGACTGGTTAGTTTTGAATATGAATTTATTGATGAACATATTCCGGCATTTTCAATGCGGCAATAATGTATTACTTTAGCCAAAAGGTTGCTCCCAAGTTAAGGGAACTAGGTACTGCTGATAGTAGGCTATCGCAAATGAGTTCGCAATATCGCTGCCTTACAACAGCATATTTTTTCGCAGCACTATTGATTGTACTATCAACTGCAATACTCCTGATGACACTATTGATTGCACTGTCGATAATACCATCGATTGTTTTCTACTACTGTGGATAGTTTATTTGATAATAATATTTGGGGTTTAACGTCCCAGAACCACCATATGATTATGAGGGAAACGCCGTAGTGGAGGGCTCCGGAAATTTCGACCGTCTGGTGTTCTTTAACGTGCACTGTCGACGCACAGTACACGGGCCTCTAGCATTTCGCCTCCATCGAAATGCGGCCGCTGCGGCCGGGATCGAACCCGCGACCTCTGGGTCAGCAGCCGAGCACCGTAGCCGCTACACCACCGCGGCGGACGATAGTTTATTTACACTATCGATAGTTTACAAAAGCTATCGATTCTATCGATACTCTATTTACCGGTAGCTCTGCATCACTAGCACAAACCGCGTGCTTACGGATATTTTCATGCCTATATTCGTGGAGCATCAGTCGTGTGCACGCGGCAATGTACGGCACGCAATTAGTCGAACGTCAAGACTTGCCTGAGATGTTCGAGATTGTAGTAGCGACGCTTTTGGGCCAGGATGCCTCTTTCCCGGGTCACGTTGAATTTTTCCACGAAAAGTACTAGCAGGAGGCCGAACCAGGACCACGGCATGCCGATAAGAAATCCAGCACCCGCCATCGCCAGCGGCACACCCCAGCACTTGTCTGTTGTACTGCACTCCCTGTTCTTGGCCTGTGCTTCGAACGTGAAGGCCCGATGCAGTTAAAGCGTGTCACTTTTAACACTTTAATGTCACTTGGCCCCTGACAAATTTCACTCTGGCTTCTAAACACCGACACTACGCACAGGGAACGCGAAATAAATGTGTTCCTGTATTTTCAAAGCAAAGACTGCATTGCGAATCGCAATGCAGTCGTAAGAATAATTACAATAAACTAACTATTGCGTCATCGCTTCCAAGGGGTTTTTCAACAGACAATGCTTTGTACGCGTGGAAAGCTTCCTGAATGCCATCGTTATCGGTTATGTTTGTAACGTTGTGCACAGTGAAAGGCACATGTAAAGTCACGAGCAGGGAATTATCTGGTATCGCGAGGTCGTCGACGTCCAACAAAGAAGGGTTT